>JABYQR010000084.1:0-136946 GCA_022592445.1 Cytidiella melzeri | reverse complement strand
CTCGCCAACGGTGAGCCGACTAAGGACGGCACCGAGCTCGGTCTCGAGGCCGCTGAGGTACTGTTGCAGTACCACCCGGTTTGTGACGCGGGCAGGGGCGGGAGCGGGGGGAGCGCCGCCAGGGAGCTCCGCGGATCGGCCAGGTACCTCCTCGAGAACGTCGTCGACGTCGAAGGCGACGGGAGCAGGAGGAGGAGAGGGAGGTCGGGCGTCCTGAGGGCGACGCAGCTCAGGTCGCAGAGGGGACACCACAACGTCCATCTTGAGGCCGCTGGGACCTGCGGCGGCGACGCGAGGAGGAGAAGCGGGGGCCTTGCCCTTGCCCTTGCTGTCGGAGGCGACGGACGCGGCGACCTGAGGGCGAGAGGTGGCGGCGGAGGAAGCAGAGAGGGGAGCGGCCGGCTCCTCGTCGACGACGCTAGCATCCTCTGGCGCCTGGGCAACGTCTGGCGCGACCTCGTCGAAAGGTTTGCCGTTGAAGCGGCAGGCGTGCTTGATGTCTCCACAGGGGAGACAGCGGAAGGACCGCGAACCGTTGCTTGGGCGGTGGCACCGCTCGACGTCTTTCTCTTTGCAATAGTCGCACTGAAAGGGATAGAGAAGTTAACGGAGGAGGACAAAAAAAAAAAAAAAGAGAGAAGTAAAAGAAGGACGCACCCGGCTTTCACCAAGAGCGACCGTCGTCGCGGTCCAGTGGGTAGGCAGGTTGCGCCACTCCTTACCCGTGAGCGGGTTGGGACCCACGCCTTGTAGCTGGGCTTGCTGCGCCTGCGACAGTTTTTTGGCCGGTGGCCCGGCCCTCACCTCAAGGGAAGCTGAAGAGTCAGCCCTCTTGCGTTTGCGCGGAGGACGCGGCTGCGCCTCCTCCTCGTCCTCGTCCGTGAGCTCGATGACGATGAGCTCTGGTTCCCGCGCGACGCTAGCAGACCGCGATCTGGAAGCAGAAGACTCGTGTTCGTCGGCCGAGCCCTCGGCGTCCACATCGGCCTCGTGCTTGGGCCAGTCGCCAACCCACCAGTCCCATTCGAGCAGGAGCTCGACGATGGGAGCCTCGAGGAAGGACATTTGGCGGAGATGGGCGCTGAGACTGCGCCAGAGAGGGCGGAGAGCGTTGCGGAGGGCGACCTGCTGGGCTTGAGGCAGGCGAACACGGTTGTCGGCCTCGGCGAAGGGGGAGAAGAGGTCCAGGAATGCCAGGTTGGTGCCGGCGTCCTCGCATAGGGGCGACACATCCTCGTACGCTTGCTAGAGGGGACAGTGAGCAGGAGATGATATAGCGGAACTGGGTACTCACGAAGGCCTCAATTACGTCGGCCACCCAACCCCCAGTCAGGTCACCGCGTATTTTCAGGACGGAGGTTAATACCGTTGCAGACGCTTCGAGCTGCTCGCGCACGGCGAGCAACTGCTCAGCAGGGGAGAGCGGTGGCGGCGTTGGACCTTTGCCCACGCGGGCGGTCATGGTGCGGAGAGGGGAGTGCTTGCGGCGAGTCGAAGGGCGAGGAGCGACACGACGGGAAGAGGAGGCTTGGGCTGACATGTTGAGAAGGGCGGAAGCAAAGTTGGAGGGGCGGAAGCAGAGGCAGGAAAGCAGAGGCAGAGAAGCAGAGGAAGAGAGGGCGAAAAAGTTAAAGTCCAACGACACAATAGCGCGAGGAGCCTCGTGGTCAGAGTTCCCACGGTTCGACTTGCCACGCGAGAACCGGGGACGGTTCGGATTTTAGTTGGGGGGAGAATGATACGCCCGGAAATCGGCTAGGCGCGGAAAACCGGCAGCAGCCCGCCATTTGCGCGGCCCGCGTCATCCTGCGCGGCAAGTCCCTCCACTTTCCCAGCGTCATGAGCACGAGGAGTTCGCCGGGGTCACGAGGAGTCCGCCGAGGATCCGAGGACTTGACACGGAGCAATACGCCGGAAACATCCGAGGCCGAGGAATCGCACCGAACTCTGACACACAGACACGCCCCTTTTTGCATCGGAGCATGGGCCGGCCAGCCACCAAGCGTTTCGGACACGGGTCGGACCAACGGTAGAAGAAACTTGACGCGCGAACCCCGTTTCAGGAAGACTCCTATCACGCCACGCTGTGCAACTCCTGGACGGCGCCTCATCACCTGCTCGCGGCGGTTGGCGCCCCTGCAGCGCAAGGGCGCGCGCCGCTACGCCGCGTCGACCAACGCTGTGTCCCGCCGGGCGTCGACTCGCTGGACATTTTGCCTCCGCAGACGGAAGTATTCTGCCACCCCGTTTCCTCACTCTCGCGTTTGGGTTTAGGACATAGAAGGAAAGGTTTAGGAGAGGGTCTTCAGGGTATATAAAAAGGTGTTGCTTGTACTGCGTAGAGAACCAATCAATCCCCACCCCAGTTTCCAGAGTTCACTTTACGCTTTGCGTTCGCGTCGAGGGAGTCTCTTCGCGTCCATAGCTGTAGCTTCTTCTGCGTTGTCTCACTGCGACCTTTCCCACGTTTATGTCCGCGGCATCTACCAACGACAACCCGCCTCGAGTCTGCCGTTACTGTCCAACTGTTCCCCACCTGCCCGACGGTCGCTGCCCTTACCGCCCGCGCCCGCGCGAGGTTCTACGCCGTTACCCCATCATCCCCGCGCCCACGCCGCCGCCAGAACCCTCAGCAGCGCCTACGGTCTCCCCTGCGAGATCAACTCCTAAATCACCCTCGCCAGCGCCGTCCGTCGCCTCCGTCGCGGACTCGCTTGAAAACTGTTCTTACTGCGATACTCAGAGCGATCATCCAGTTCCCCTGCGTTCAGGACCTTTCGTCCCGCTCGACTGCGATCGCCCGCGCGCGCCGCACCCAGATTGCTGGCTATCTCCAGACTTTGAAGGCGAGGAGCACGAGTGCGAACTAGTACAGTTCAATCTTACCAGCTCAGCCAACGTCGTCGTTGGCCACGCATTTGCCTGTAATACGCATCGCCGTTCGGGAGGTGTCGTTCTACACTACCGCCCCCGCGCGCAGTCTGTCGAGTCCACTTAACTGCGATCTCACATAGCCTTCCGCGGCGACTCGCGCGCCATTAGTTTATCTTTCTCTCACACTTCCTTTCGGCTTCGTTATACTGCGTTTGCTTTTTAACTGCGTTATTTTACTGCGTTACTGCGTTGCGTTTCATCTTCACTGCGTCGAGCTTACTGCGTTCACTTTCACTGCGCCCGCGTTTTACAGCGACCACTTCATCTTCACCAGCAACCGCGTTTTGTGTTTGAGATTCATATTGCGTCTACGTTTATCTTCTGCGTCCCTCCGCGCGCCGTTTTCCTACAAGCCGCGACCTTTCACGCGCGCTCTCTTGGAGCCGCGCTATAACTCTTTCGCTTTCACCGCGCCGACTTGCCCTTTTACCCGCGATACGCGTGGTAGTTGCCCGTCTAGCTCCCTTCATATAAAACTTTATCACAAAAACCTTGTCGCTCTTTTAGCACAGGTAAAACTAGGACTCTTAGGCCACCTCGCATTTTACTTTAACACTTCGCGCTTCCACACCTTTACACTTCTATTGCCACTTCGTGGTTGGTGGTGTTGTCTTTAAGGTTGTTCTTAGTTTGAAGCGTGACTCAGTGTCTCAGCGGGTGCTGAATAATCTTATGCTTCTTGACGAACTGGTGACTGATGAATAAAGCCGTAGCTCCCGAATCGATCATTGCAGGAACGCGAATGCTTCTATTCAGACGTTTAACTAGTACATGTACACGGAAATGAGATGATAACCGATCTAGCGACGATATAGTACATGAGGAGATAGTAGACGACGGGCATGGAGTAGACATTGTACACGAGGAAGACGAGGCAGAAGACGAGGAGGACGACGAAGGAGGCAGGGACAGGGTATCTAGGGGACTCGCAGCTGCGGCTGTGTCACGAGTCCGCTTCAAAAAACCGCATTGATTTTGGCTGCCATCTCATCCATTTGCTTCTTTTGGATGTCAAGCATATCCTTGAGTGCCGCAATCTTAGCATCCTTGTCATTGGACGCGTCTTGCTTCGCCGGGGTAGTAGTCGACGAGGTCGACGAGGTAGCAGCAACTTTTTGTCCCTTAGGGACGCCTTGGAGTTGCTTCAGGCAAACCGCCCCCCAGTGACCGGTACCACCACAATGGTTGCAGACCGGGTCATCTGGGTGCTTTGAATCCCTCTTCTTGTGATTCTCCGAACCACAAACCGAGCAGCGCTTGCTCATCTCCTTCTTCCATTTCTGGAAGATCTCCTGTTTGCCCAGACCCGCAAAGAGCGAGTCAAACGAGGCGGAGAAGCGGGAGGCGTCGATCTCCATAGCGTTGGGATCGCGGAACGCTTGCTGGTGGGACTTGCCGTGTCCCGAGGAACTGTCCACCATAACCTTGCCCGTGCTGTTTTGCAAATCGGCGAGCTGAGCATCGACTGCCTTGCACTGGTCCTTGAGAGCGTCGTAGGTAGCAGCGCGGGTTTGAAAGTACGAGACACATTGCAAGTACTCGGTGCTCAAGCTCGACTTGAGACGATCGAAGAGGTCCTGCTGGCTCCAGCCAGTGCGAGGGGCCCAGGTCTCAAACTCGGAGATATGGGCGGCGAAGGTTTTGTTGCCTTGCTTCATGTTGGCTATTTTCGTCTTAGCCTCCATGACAGCATCTATTGGCTCAAATTTGGCCTTGAAGGCCTCGATAAAAGTGTCCCAGTTGTTACCGAATGCTGGTTTGGAGTTGGCCAGCTCCTCGATGTGAGGGCGAGCCCAGTCGGCAGCGTCCTCTTGCATGAATGATAGGGCGCTGGTGATGAGCTTGTGAGGATCAAAGATCCTCGCGCCATTGTTGTCCACTCGGACCTGGCCTTGCGCGTCCTGTTGGAAAAACGCCTTGCCCTGGTTCTGAGCCCAGACGATGAAAGCATGCCGGAAAAGTCTTGCTTCCGACGACGTTTTTCCCTTAAAAGAGACGGGCTTCTCAACAATACTCCGTTCTCGGGATGTGTGCGTGGCCGCGGCGACGGCTGGTGCCTGAACAGCTGCCAAGGCAGCCACTTGATTGGTGAGGTCAATCATCCTTTGTGACAGGACGCCCAACATATTTAGGACGTCTTGCTGGCTCAGATTGGCAACTGGGGCAGCTGGAGCAGCAGGGGCAGCGGGCTGTTGATTCTGGTCCATGCCTTGTGCTGTGATGAGGCGTAGAAATGTATACAATTATTTACAAGATGTGGTGAAAACTGTGGACTGTCTAGATCCACTCGAAGTAGCTATCGTTATTGACTACGTTAAGTTGCGCAAGAACTTTGCTATAGTTCTTGCGAAGCTGCTTAAATGAAACTTTCCCAATTGCTTTGCAACCCCAGTCTAGAAGTTGCCACTCGCGGTCTGCTGTGACTGGCGCGAGTTCGTCAAGTCGATTGAGGAAGCGGTTGACTTTATTGACGAGGTGAAGCAGAGCGCGGCGGTGGTCGGGGTCCGCGCAATGGAGAAGTTCTTGAAGCTCAGTGAGAGCTTGTAGTCGTGTGTGGACAGCGGTGAGCTTAGGCTTGAAGATGCCTATGAGGTCGACTGATGACAACTTTTTGAAGTCAAGGAGTACCGGTTTTGGTGCAGCGGGAGCGGGAGTGGGTGCAGGGAGCTTGGAAAGCCGCTCAGAGAGTGTGGGCTTGTGGATACGTTGCTCTGCTAAGGTGCGAGCACGTTCTTCGGCAACGTGTTCTCCGTATGCTCTGGCAGAAGCGCGAAGTTGTCGATTTTCCTCGTACGAGGGGACGGTGAGAGTGATGCCTTTCACTGGCGGTTTCTTGGAGACGTAGTCGGCGACGGCGACCAGGTCTTTGTCAGACCAGCGATGAGGTTGACCGCTCTTTCGCTTGGCAGCGAGAGCGTCAAGGAAGGAAGGCGGGAGGCACCTCTTGAGCTGAGGCTCGTTGGTAGTGAGGTCCTTAGACAAACGGGTGCGCGTGTCCTTAGGCACTAGACAACGCAGGGGGGGTTCAAATGGTCGACGTAAGTGGTAGCTCAACGGTATGATGAGACCGGAGACGTACTCGTCAAACAGGAATAAACTTTTGTAAACGGTGGGGGAGGAGATATAAACCCAGGGGTTACACAACGATCTCGACCTAATGTCATGGAGACAGAGCTCGACGTAACGACTAGGGACACGGAGTGGAAGACGACGACGAGGTGGTGGCAGGCGTATAGCACAATGCTCTCACCAGCTATAAACCTTATACAGATATCTAGCCCAGTAAAGACCAAGTTAGATTGATACTACCCGCTATGTAGTACAAGAGGGGTTTGCTTACCTAGCCCAGTAAAGACCAAGAGGTCGAGATGGGGGCTAGGAGCGTACATGTAGCTGCTTATATAGACTTCAGGGACCTGCGCACAGACCATGTTGAGGGCAGGCTTTGCAAGAAGCCATGTGAACGAAGAACAAAAGGACTACCTAAAGGAGAACAATAGCTATTGTCTAGACCTTGCCAAGAACTCTATCCGTGAGAGAATCTATCTAAAAGGAGACCAACTATTGTATTCCATTCCCACACCTGTGAGAACATCCTTCCATAAAGAGAACAATAAGGAAAGAACAATAAGGAGCCCATGTGAGCAGTATCTATGACGTCAAACCCTAGCTATGGGCTGAGCCATGTGCTTGTAGCCATGTGGTCTTACTTAAGCTAAGTCACATGCTAGTGTGACGTAGTAGCAAGTAATGTGACCGTGTGGAGCGTCTAAGTCACGTGATACGGGCGCTTAATAGACGTGCAAAAGGAGTTTATGCATGAAAGGTTGCAACTGAGCTGCAGCCCGGAGTTTTACAGATAAAAACAAGAGGTAAATTGCGAAAATTAAGGGCTAGTCAGGCCATCCATGACAGTGGCGTCGCTTCCAAGAGCTGTCGAAAGGAGCTCAGCGTGGCTGAGCTCGTGCTGAAAAATTTGTTCAAACCTTTCCCAAACCCAAACCGGGTAGCCAGCATTAGCGAATGCAGCGGCGTCGAGCTTCAAGAGGCCTTCGGTGTAGGAAGCGGCCTCAAGATGCTCGAGAGTGAAAGCAGAGTTGAGCACGATGGTGTCTGTGGGGGCCATGTGGGTGGTAAGCGGGGTTGTCAGATGACACAGACAAACCGTCGATGGCCTGGCGATTGACGAGAACATCGTCACCTTTGTGTATGTGCGTCGGGCGGAAGTCCTGGCCCGCTATAGCTATACACGTCGCATCTTCTTGTCAACAGTGATACCCGGCTCTGCTTGCGTGCGCGGGATCTAACGCCAGTGTCTAAACTAACGAGCTTCGGCGGGGCTGTCTTTCCTGCGAAAAACTCGCCTGCTGTCAAAGCTGGCTCTGATGAAGGTGCGGGAGGGTAAATGTCGGATTGGAATGAGTCGGCCTACAAGGGCTTTGTCAGTATGTGTCTGACAGAGAATGTCATATAATGTGAACCTTTCGAGGGACAATGAATGCGATAGGCTCCACGCTGCTACCGTAAATCTTGTAGGCACGAGCGATCTCGCACTCACTGACGTTGAGTGCACGGCGGGGAAGGAAACACATCCCGCGCTGTGGATCTGTGGATTTGTGCTCGGCGAGCGGGTAGAGCAAGTCGTTTTCATATTCGTAGTAGCGCACGTTACCGTCTCTGCACAGGTAGTGTCAGTTGATACCGAGTAGCGAGAGTTGGCAGACGTACCCCTTGCCGGCTATAGCGAATGACAACGATGAGCTCAAGGTGGTTGAGGGAGGAACATGACGCACCAAGGAAGAGAATGTTATTGTCGCTCCAGAAGGGCATCATCACACCCGAGCTCTGGTTGATTGTTGTTGTCTTGATGTTGTTCAAGCTGCTGCCCTCATAGATGCTAACTTGACAATCACTCATCTTGCTAAAGCCGGTTGTCGCTATCCGATCGTGATCGCCCAACCACACCACCCTTGCTCCCTGTGTGCGTTCAACAATACTGAATGGCACACACAAGAAATAGGGACACATCTTGACACCTCCATGTCCCTCAGCAATCCTGACGGCCTCACCGCCTGTGCGGGCGTCAAACAGCCTGATCTTCCTATCCCTGCACGTTGTCACCAACAACGTCCCGCTTGGATTAAAAGCCATGCATTGAATACTGTCCCCGTGTCCAGAGAGCACGCTCTTCGCGTTCTCTGGACTGCCCAAGTCCCAGAGCTTGACGGTATGCTCCCCAGTCGCGGTCGCAAGAACGTGCTGCGCTGTTGGGTGCCACACGACCTGCCCGACGCAACGTGGGGTCACGTCAATTCTCAAAACGGGCTCAAAGTCGTTGGCCTCCCAACCATCCGTGCCCCACCCGTTAAACGCGCTGCTGTCAACTTTCCAGATGAGAGCCTTGCCATCCTCACCAGCGGAAGCGACAACCGAGTCGTCAAAGGGAGACCAGTCGGTATCAAGCACAGGAGCTGTGTGACCACGTGCGAGAGGGATGATGTCGGGGATCTTGAAGGGGAAACCGCTGGGGAGGGGTGCAAAGGGAGAGGGGAGGGGGAGAATGGCAAACGCGCCGCCACCAGAGGCGTTCCAATTAACACTGATGTATCTCTGTCTCGGGCAGTGAGATCAAGCATTCAGAGACAAACAAAGCTACTCACGCCAGATGCAGCTATGTAGTTGGTGTCCCATGCACTGTTGGTGACCTTCAAGTTTTCGACGCTGTACTCTTTCTTTCCTGGTTGGCCGAAAACATGGCTGTGCGCCGTTGTGAGCAGCTGCTGAAGACGAGAGCAAAAAGTACGTACCGATATTTGGATGCACGCACGAATCGCGACATGATCAATGCAAGGTCGCGTCCGTGTTGTTGTGTATGGTGGTGGTTACAATTGAGGTTGTTCGGACAGGAATCAGCGTCAAGCGTTATCACATCTGATTTCGTGGCGTGAGTTGAGCGTCAGTGTATGTGGCCACCACCATAGGTTTTTTTTTCTGCAAAATTCGATGTGCAGAGAGAGGTATGAATCAAGCCAGTTAGACCGAGCGAGGCTGTATGCGTCGCACTTGGCTGCCAGGAACTATGAGAGAGGGCTCCTCAAACGTCGCTGAAGCTGGAGCTAGGAGTACTCAGGGCAAAGGCTCATGGGTGAAGAGGAGAAGGATCGGACGTCGTGCGACCACGTACCCACTGATGGGTCCATCATTGTTCCACACGTATCAACCGTGACCCTTATCATCACCGGCTGCGTTTCCAAGAGAAGTTCCCTGGGCGTGCGGCGTACTGTATTTGGTAACGTCGAGGCTTTGGCGGTCATATGTCGGTGAATTCACGTACCAATGCTCTCCAACAAGGCGGCCGTAGTGGACAGTTTGCGAGATGCAGTGTAAGCACAGCATATATTGAACCAATAGCGCGGGAGATGAGCTCACCATTTCCTTTAGGGTTCTCCGAGTCGTGCATACACACAAGTCACAAAGTGGACGACTAGGAGGACGTCTTCAGAGTCGGGTCAGAACGATGGTAGACAAACACAGCTCGGAAGGCTTATCACTCACTAGATTGCAGGACTATAAGAAGAAACGGCCACTGGTCTGAAACACGTCCAAAGGCAGTTACGTGAATTGACCTGCCCTAAACAAGCGTGCGTGTGTCCCAAATAGGCAGGTGAATGAGTCCGCGGCTCCCTTTGTGGTTCAACGTTTCATTACCGCGGTAATGAAACTCATCGGCAACTTTGCCCATTTACAAGATCAAAGGGACTTACTAGAGCAGTAGTATAGTAGCATACTAGCCCCGCAGTCACTATTGTGAGTGTTTGTCGGTTTTTTATCAGGTCCACGTCAGCTGAAACTGAGCTATCCCCTTGCTGCAGACGTCAATGGGCCCGCTTCGCAGTTTTGGCTTTCTCCTCCACCCCATATTTCTTGTATCCAATAACCAGGGTACTCGCCGACAATCTGCATGTTACGCCGCACGCAGCCCAACCTTCGGGGAATTTTCGGTTTCCGTCGCACTGACGTCGCGGCTCCTTGCTCCGAGTCGTACAACCATTCTACCATGTTCAAATACCACGTATATATCACGACACCTTTTTTCGTCAGGCGAGAAGCGTAGCGCAAACGCTTATGCAGCTTCGAGGCTGCTCGTACCATGCATGATGCAGTGATTGAGGCGCACTGATCTACTGAGTTTCCTCCCTCTGTTTCTCATCTGAACTTCGGCTGAAATCTGTTTTGTTTCAGGTATATTCCTTTGTTTAGGTCTAGTTCTCCATGTCCATCTTGAGACTTTGGGCTCAAGGAGAAACATCTTTTGTCAGGATAGACCTAATGCGCGGCGTACCGGAGATTCACCAGATATCCACCTGCCTTCGGCGTTGTCCCTGCCGTACCTTCTGGGGTTACAGCGCAGCGAAGAACCCAGCTACCCTCCATGCTTTGCAGTAAGATTGAATTCGATAAGCTTTGTCACTTTGACCTTCCGTGTCCCTTTGGCAGCTCAGTTGGCCGTCACATCGCGCGGAAAAAAAGAAGATTCACGTACCTGAGCATGTACTCCCCGGGGAGTCGATGCCACCCTATGTGGTCTACCTTTTTGGGCTGTCCTCATGCGTGCAGTTATTTCTGATGCAGAGAAGGATCATGTTTTTTTTGAGGTGTGTGTACATGGACATGCTACTCCTACTCTCAGCTGAGGTAGCTAATATACTGGATGGATCCGGACTTCCATCCGGAGTCATCAGACGTTCCGATCCGTGAGCTTTCATCTCTGCATCGTCTTTAGTCACTCATGGCTCATCGCACCGATAGACGATACGATGACTCGCTGTGTTCGAGCCGTTGAAATCCGATTCCGGACCGTTCAACTACCATCACCACCCCCAAGCTCAGCACTCATCGACTAGGCTCAAGTAAGGAAAAACGCGGCACCAGAAAGGGCATACCGCATCCCTTTTTCTCTCCGAGAATAGGACGACAACATCCTCGTGAGCTTCTGCCAAGGTGCGCCTCTCCTGCAGTGGCGTGCAGGGTTGCGCTTCCACCTAGACCACATCACAAGCGAAGTCCCCCGTCGAGCCTCAGCCCACATGGTACGCGTGGTCTCCATACGCAATCTGTGATAACCACTCACGGACTCATTACCGAACATCCCTACACACTTGGGGGAGGCCAGATGGACTTGACCAATTTGCCCACGAGGGTGCAATAGCGCGTTCTCTTCTTTGTGGGACAGCGAAAGCGGATAGTTTCGGTACAAGGCTTGAGGGTCGCCATCCTGTAGACGAAAGGTCTGAGCCGAGACGTGTACGACGTATATTCACGTACTAGGTCTGTCTGTTGTTATGGATGTTCTCGGACTCAGACTCGGACGTTGTGGTCGCCAGTGCCTTGCATCCGGTCCCAGACGCGGTGTGACATGATGTGACAGCTGTAATAATGGTTAACAATGTAATATATTACTGCCACTACTGCTTTACATTGAGTGCTGGGCCTTTACATTAGTTTAAAATCGTTTACCGCATGCCACTTGGCCTTTACAATGCAATCTAAAGGACCTGCCTTATGCGGACATCATTATAATGTCAAGCGCGCGCGGTAAACCCCTGGCACGCAATATAACGCGCGATAACGTTTTGTTTATTTACCCGATGTTAGGGTTTAGCAGCATAACAGCAGTCGCTCCGCGACACCTTGTAATTGCACAGCACAGAAAATTTTGCATGTGCACTGCCCAGGAAAAAAATCGTGATGCCCCCTGTTTCCAGATCTGCCACTGATCCTCACTGCCTTTGCAGAAAATCATTGGTGCAAGTTTCAAGCTGCAGCGCTTTACACCACCATCTTCAGTGTTACCTGTGTCAGTTGTGCATTGTTGAATCACAGACAAGGCTGAACACAGGATTGGACACAGCACCTACTTGTTGTAAGTACCCGGAATGACTCCAAGAGTCTCATCACACAACACAGCCTGAGTCAGATCATGGTCAGAGGATTCCCGTGTCTGAGCACAGCATGTGAAACCACAAGGTATATAAAGCCCATTGCCACTCAGCTGCTGAACCCCCCCTAGTTCCGAGTCTTTTCACTTTTCATTGCTTCAGCGCTGGCCGGTAAGCAAATCCTCGTCGTTCACACCTCGGGTTGATGTGCTAAAATTCTTCTTACAGCTTACAATATTTCCAAACATCCTTCGACATCCTATATTTCTGCTTGCCATGCACTTCTCGACCCCTCTCGTGCTATTTGCCGCCATCGTCGCCGGCGCGTTCGAGATTGCGACTGTGTCTGCCATTCCGTACCGCCGCTATTCCCCTGACAGCGGCCTCTTATCCCCTGTGTCCCGCGCCTTAGCCAGTGAAGGCGCTGACATTGCCGACCTCTTCTCTGGGCTGCACGTAAAGGAGAACGAGATTCCGGAAATCAGAGTAATCGCACCCGAGTCCGAGCCTCCCGGCGAGCAGGCTCATTCAGGCGAGCAGGCTGGCGCAGGCACCTTGGGGGAGCCTCAGGCTCATGAACCTCCAAGCTATTACGCACGCTACCCCGGGCACCCAAGCGGATAGATTCATGTTGGTCCCGCGCTCGAGGACTTTTTCTCTCCCTGGTAGATACAATAACCCCTCCCACCCGCGTTTGCTATCACCTCGCGTCCTCCCTCGTTCACTCGCCCGCTGTAACATGCATTAGTCTATTGTACACTACTGTAATTGCTTCTGTATGGCCTTCCTGCAGCATACACATTCGACCCCAACTACACATCCCACAATGCTTTCATCAGCCCAAGCGGCAGTTCTAGTTGCAAAGCCAGAGAGATTGTTGACCCTACGGATTAATCGCAGCCACTTTCCGATCCCATATGAGGTACGAAAACGACGAAAACGACGAAAACGACGAGCGATACTGCTTGATCATTGTCACGCCGGCAAGTCGATGGTCAGTCAGGTATACCATCATACCAGTGCCACCTTGGTCTGCTTCCCGCTGCTCGAGGCGTCGGGAACCATATCAACAGCAGCTTCAGTCGTTCACGGGCGGAAGTCCATTCACCACACCCCCAAATACAACGGTTGCGTTGGCAAGAGCCAGCCAAGCCTGATAACGACTGTCAATGAACATGATAGGTACGCCTAACTTTGCCTCGTGGATCCAAAGGTTGTCCTCGCGTACTATTATCAGCTTTTCTAGCTTTTCAACCCCATCTATGCGTGTAGATTCGCAGCCTCGTGTTCGGCTGCAAAGACTATGGCCCTCATGCACCAGCTTGTCAATGGTTCGCAGGGTCGTGGTCTAGCTTTGGGTTTAAAAAGTTGGCTAGGAGTCGCAGCATATGTAAGCATGAACTCCGTCCTATAAAGTGACACGCTCCTCATAAATTACCCCCACCGTCGACAAGCATCCTCCTAACTTTCCCCCAACATGCTCACAAGCGCCGAGCAACCTCTTCAACCAAGTCTACCTTGGATTTCCCAATCCCAGGTTCAGCGCCATTCATCAGGGATGTCCAACAACAGTCGTAGCTCTATCAACAGCCGTGTATCCGTCGACAGCCGTGTTTCCAAGGACTCAGGCTATAGTGTAAGCTCCGACGACGTAAGTAGTCACTTTCGCATTCATGATATACGCAAAGAACTCAAAAGAATACCCTCTAGGATGAACGTGAGCTGCTGGATCAAGACGTGCACGACTACACCGATAGCCAAGATCATGAACTCAAGACGGCTCCGGTTGTCACGCGACAGGCGTATCTTGCAGCTGGCGGCCTAGATGTCTTCCCACAACGTGGCCTGCTAGGTTCCGTCATCGACTCGCCGTGAGTTGACAAATGCCATCTGTGACGCCGTCCTACTGACCGCGGGGTGCAGAGACATTATCGAGCCAGATAGCCTGCAAAGCGTGGACAACAGGATATATGTCAACACGGCAAGTGCGGTTCATTCATCTTCCCCAATCGTCCTCTCACACAACGTAGAACGCGCCATTCTCTGCACTCGTCTGCGGAGTTCAAGGATCTGGCAAATCCCACACCGTCTCTGTCTTGCTAGAAAATATGATGATTTCCGGACATTCGTCCATCGGACGACTGGACAAGCCCCTCAGCGGCCTTGTCCTTCATTTTGGTGATGGTGGAGCGGACAGCCAGCCATCCGAGGCTGCATACATTGGAAGTCTCCTTCCTTCCAATGTGGCAGCCCCTCGGATTGTCGTCTACGTCTCGCCGTCCTCCATACGCACCATGAGGTCCATGTACGCCAAGGTTCACCCTGACATCGTAGTCGAGCCGCTCGTATTCAGCCAAGATGAACTAGACGCGAAGGCGTTTCTGTCGCTCATGGCTGTTGGATCCTCAGAGTCGGCTCCGTTGTACATGCAGACCATCCTCGTGAGTACATTTTAGTGATATCACGGATTGTCATTAACGTGCAACTCCTGTCAGTCGATCCTACGTGAACTAGGAGAAAAGTTCAAATTCGATCAGTTCATGAGGCGTCTCGACCTCAAGAAGGAGGACCTCAACAAGCAGCAGCTCACTGGCCTCAAGCAGCGCATGGACTTGCTCGAGACCTTTTTAGACAAATCATTAAACCAATCTCCACCCACGAGGTTCGCCGCAGGCCAACTGACAATAATCGACTTGTCAGATGTCTTCATCGACCCTCACTCCGCGTGCGGGCTGTTCGAAATTGTCTCCCGCCTGTTCGTGCGCGCAAAGTTGAGCACGGGTAAAGTCCTCGTAGTTGACGAGGCACACAAGGTATGCCGTAGGCGTTGGATCCTTTCTTCTTCCCAACCTCCAAAAGCTAACTACCAACACGTAGTACTTATCAGCTCACAAACGGGAGTCGGGTCTTACCCGGGAACTTTCATCACTCGTTCGTCAGCAGCGCCACCTCGGGATGCGGGTGGTCATTAGCACACAAGGTCAGTCCAACCGTGACCCGATTCAAGTCTTTCGTCCCAATCTAACACTTTCTGTCTTACAGAACCGACCGTCGTCCCCAACGCTCTCATCGACTTGTGCTCGGTCACGATCATGCACAGGTTTTCATCTCCGTCGTGGTGGGAACACATCTCGAAACATGTTTCGGCGGACATAACCAGCGGCGAAGCGTTCGACCGCGTCGTCCGTCTCAAGGTACTACAGCTCGTTCATCCGTAGTGCAGCACTGATGGTGTTTTGCCTAGACTGGTCAAGCATTTCTTCTTGCGCCATCCGGTCTTTCGGCTTGCACAACCAACGGTGGGGGCGAGAAGAACTACAGCCTCTACGGCCGTCGCTGGACTTTGATCAAAACCCGAAAACGCATAACCAGAGATGGAGGTGCCTCGATCTTGGTCGTCAACGCTTGATTCTACAGCAATGCTAGGCTTACTTGTTACATCTTGAACCAGTTCTTCTGGATTTCGTAGATTTTGGATGCAGAGTACGCATGATGATGCTATTGCGATCTAGGAGTATTTTTGCTACTATTTACAGAATGCGATGCGTTATATATACACTATTCCAGGCGATGAGATTGAGTGTAAAGAAGAATTATGCGCCAAGTAGCGAAACCGTAGAAGAAACAGAAAGTTCCTGAGTCGAAGGGAGTGTCAACGGGGTAGATATACAAGAAAGAGCACACTATGGATACGATGATGGGGGCAGAATGATGAAAGCATGTCAAATGTCGAACGATGGGGCTAGTGAGAAAAAACGCATGACGTTATACAACAGATCAAGCAGAAGCAGAAAATCAAGAGAGCATCTCTTTCTCTTGACGAGTGCACGACAGCCACGCAAACCACATCATGGTCCGCAGCTGGAGTACATCCTCCTTCCAGACCATCGACTGGTTCTGCTCGCGGAATTCCTTGGTCAATATCTCACATCGAGTGATGTTCTCTGGGCTAACAAAGTCGCAGGCAACCTTGATGCAGTCGGCCAAGTTGCACACCTATCAGCGAGCAAGGCGATGAGAATGAGCAACGTTCACGAATGACGGTAATGCTTACCTGATGGGCGCAGCCAGCAGGGATAAAAACCGCATCCCCTGGTTTCTGGTATACCCTGAAGCTTTTGACTTGAAATTCGTCGTACAATTCTTGGCGAAGCTGGCTGTCGAGATAGATCTGCTGCGAGTGGATCGGATCGTTTTGATACTGACCCTTGAATTTCTTGCGGAGGAACTTGCGTAGCTTGCTGGAATCTTCCGCTTTGAACAAGTCCCATGCGGCCGTGCCAGGACGCCCGTCGGGTGTCGGAGCAGAGTGCAACATGATGTTGATAGCGTCCGCCATGTCCATGTGCAACCGTGTTGACCCCTTGCTTCCCTGCGACTCGAACGAAGCCATAGCATTGTACATCTTGGGACCTGCGGAAAGATATCAGCAAGGAGTTCACGAGTAGCAATAGCGCTACAAACCCAAGTCGGGGGCAACAGCATTGCTCGGAAAGTGTGAGGCTACGTTCAGCACGCCGTCTCGTCGGACATAGTTGGGAACAGGTGTAGCAGATGCAAAGTCCTCGTACAGTTCTGGAAACGCGTTCTTGAAGTCCATCGATGGCGGCCAGTCCTGTAGTCGTGTTCGATATGGTTGCAAATGTCAATATATGAGGCGCTTACCTTGAGCTTCCAGCAGTCGCGGCGGCCCTCATATTGACCAAAGAGCGAGAAAAACTCTCCGACCGTGATACGTTTGTTCTGATCGTTCTGGCATTCTAATATGAGACAGCTCTGGCTGCCATACCTAGCCTTGAAGTAGTCTGGCGTCCACTGCAACGCGAATCTCTTCAGAACACCAGTGACAACCAACGGCTCGCCCAAAGACCAGACCTGCTGAAATACATCATCTGTGAGCTCAACATCGGTAAAGTACCGCGGAGTGTGCGCTGGTATGGGCGATGGCGTAAAAGAAGGCTGAGACGTAGATCCTGAGACTGATGAAGTAAAAGAGGAAGGTTGCGGAGGTATCGCGGAGTCCTCTGGCGTGGACGGAATTATTCCCGGAGTAGTTGAGGTAGCCGCGGGAGAGGATGTAGAGGGGTCGGATGCAACCGTCGCATGCCCACTGACTACTTGAGCGTGAGAGCTGCCCACTGAATTACTGTCCGGCGCAGAAGCGATAATCAATTGTGAGCCTTCACCATTTACAACACTATTCTCAGCGGATGCGTCCATCGATTGTGAGCCCGCAAGGAACACTTGCATATCGTGTATGGTTTGTTGAAGCTCTTCCTTGCTAAACCTGGTCATTGGAGAGAAGTCAATGGCGCGATGCTCGTTCCGGCGAGTACATGAGAGGAAAAAGGGGTTGACATGCGCGTGTTTCTCACGGCGTGCTTGTAGCGCGGCTTGCTCAGCCTCTGTCGCCCCGGGAAGGTCGGTGGTTAGTTCTTTCACCTGCTCGAAGCATTCATGACAAGCTTCGCGCCCGCATAAACGACACATCCAACTACTCGAGAAAATGGAGGTCATGCAGGTGTCTAGATGTGTGTGTTTAATAACATTCGCTAGGATCAGTCATTGCACTCACCACATGTTGCACGCACTTCGCTTTCCCTTGGTCGCCGAATCACGTCTTGCATCTTGACATGTTCCGCTTCTTGTTCCAAGACGGGGAGAAGCGCCTTTGCCACGGTTTTCTGGATTGCGGAGATGAAGTCAGCATTAAGTCACAATTGTAGCGGTAACCTCTAACCTTGATACGGGTGATATGAGCAAGCTCGAGGGTAGCGTTCCACTTCACAGGAAAGTTCATGGAAGGGCCATCAGCCTTTATAGTTTCTACGAAGCTGATGGCGACAATAGCTCTGTCAGGGTCCTTCAGGAAGAAGCGTATGCCTTGAAAGCGACATGTATCGCCGGCCCAACGGCGAGTGCATGATACGCAACGAGGGAACTCCTCGTTTCGATACCGGTTTGACATACAGCGTGCGAATTGTAGTTCCGGGACCAGTGCCATGTTTCCAAATGGGCCGTCTTGCGTAACGACTACACCACGTTCTGACGACGACGGCATCGAACCTAATGGTGTTTAAATGAAGACCTTGCGACAGATGAGTGAGCACTCACTCATGCTGTTTGCCCTATCTTTGCTCCTCCCATTAACACCTGAATCCGTACAATGACACAGGCAAGCTAAGCATTGAACAACATCCAAATACAACGCGCAGCACGCACTATTATGCCCTGCAGCTTCACTGCGCTTCTTGTTGTTGTACCCGCGCCTCGAAGTTGCTAGAGATGTTCTTGAGCATACACTGCTCGCCGTGTGAAAAGCTGTACTCACCGGCACTAGCACTGTCTGGAACTTTTCCTTTCCCTTTGACCTTTTTCGCTTTCGGTTCATCCGTTTCTGGTGACATGCCACGTTTCGGTGGGGGTGGGGGTTGCGGCTGCGACTGTGACTGCGACTGCGGCTCCGGTTGTGGTTGTGGTGGTAATTGTGGTTGTGGTTGCGGCATCATGAATGGTATCAACGCAATGCCTGGTCCCATGCCTGGATGCCCCATGTACACGGGTTGCATACGATGCTGAGGCGGCATTTGCTGGGGCACGGTCCGTTGGGCTAGAAGGCGAACAGAGACCCTTTCAGCGTTTTGAAAAGCTGAATGAAGAAGTTAGAACCACACAAGCTGGACCGCCGTAAAAGATCGGATAACAACCATTTTGTGGGTAATTGGCAGCCATGTCTGGATGCTGTTGCTGCTCAAACTGTGTTGGCGCGTAGTCTGGCACGGTACATGCGTGAGCCACGGATACGCGAGGATGTAGGGCGGACGCATACTCTTGTGTACAGCTTCTCCTGAGCAAGGCCGCGAGTAGAGATGAGAGGACGAGACAAAGGACAAAAAGTTAGCTACAGTACCTGTTCTTTCATCCGCGTACAGCAGCGGTGGTGCAGCATATTGGATGGCTGGTTGAGGATCGTGAGAATTATGCGGCCAATTCTGGATGCCGATGCCGTAGTTGGCAGGTCCTTCCACCGACCTGGGTCGTGGTTGATGGTATTGGTCAGGGTAGACATGAGACGGTGGTTGCTGGTGAGATTGAGTATTGTTGCTGCTATTGCTGCTGCCTGGATCGTAGCGACAAGCAGCGGCGGCCACAGCGTCTGCATCAGGTCGACGCGGCGCCAGTTGCTGATTTTCTCCTTTTTCCCAATTTGCAGCTCTCAAACTGAATGAACTGCCAGCACCGCTTACTTGAAGGGCAGGATGGTAAGGTCCAGGTGGCCCCATCTGTGCTGGATGAGAGGGCGCGCCGTACGGTGGTCCCGCGAGCCCATTGAGGTTGCTGGCGTTGAAGGAAGGATCGAGCGAGGTGCGAGGGGGGAGCGAAGGGGGACTGGGATTGAGAAGCTCAGTGATTGATGTCCGTTTGTGGTGGTGGTCGTGCACGCCGTTCATCCTGCCAAACGCCTGCAGCAACACGAGGCACTCTCGAAGAACTGATTTGGCTACGGTCGAGGTCAACGAGCAAACGAGGTGGAGGTTGTGGACGGTGTTCAACGAGCACAACGATGTGATTTACCGGGCATGCCTCCAAGCTTTGAGTCCGAATGTTAAAGTCCGCCTGGCACAAGCGCCCTCTGCCGTAGTTCATCCAAGCGCCGCTAGCACTCTTTGAGCGAGATAGACGCCAAGCAGCCCGCTATTGAACCGATCTTATCTGCAGCTTTTATGATCTCCGACAACGTGCCGCTCCTCGGCTTGCCTTTCGCTGTTCTCAACCTTGGCGGCAATAATCCATCTTATTCATGATTCGACATGTCACGACAGAACGTTGTTGAGACGCCAACCAAGCATGAATCAGGCTGTATTTTCCCAAGGAGTCACGCACCAAGACTAAATCTTAACAAGCCTCCTCGCAAAACGGTTCCCGCGATGCACTAAAGGTTCCGCGATGATCTCTCGTTCCTCGCTGATTGGGTCAGGAAAGAATATTGGGGTCTGATGCATTCTTATGTATTGAACTTCGACGTGGCAGCTGCCGCGAGGGGACCGCGGTACTGGGTACCACTGACGCATCGTTGACGCACAAAGTTATCGTCGGCCAGGCGGACAAGCTTCGACTGCGAACATGAAAAGGAGACGAGCAGCGTGTAATTTCGTGCTAGTGAAACATCGTGTATGGAGGCTACATCGACCGTGTGTGTGATGTACGCTATCTAATGGAGTGCCAGTACTAGTGAACGTCCACACCCTTTATAACTACAAATGAATGTTTCGACTCGGGGCCGACTGTATACAGCTGGTAGAGTAATATATGATCAGAAGCTAGATGAGCGAATAAACGGCAATGAAGAGCGGTCGACTACGATTGCGAAGGACTGTCGAACATACGTGAATGAGAATAGTACAAATGCGCACAAGGGGGTATAAAGCATGTGAATAATAACCGTTTGCAGCACCACAAAGCCCAGAGGAGAAAAACAAACACAGTTCCAGCATGAGAATATCCACAAATCCATGGTTCAAGACTCAGAAAAATTTGCTGAAGTACCCGGCGACCCTCGGGACAAGAGGTAGGATGATGGGAAGGGCAAGCCACGCCAACATCCCGAGAGTCGCCCCGTACCGTCATTGCGGTTGTGGATGTGGTGGGCCAGGCTGACAGTCTGCGCTGACAGAGGGCACTGAATCCTCTTTTTGTTCGTCCGAAGCTGCAGATACTCCAGGTATTGTAGGAGTTCCCACAACGGCAGCGTCTACGGATGAAGGAACGACAGCTGCTTCTGGCGTCGGTGGTATGACAGAAGTTTGTATAGCGTCTGAAGATACCCTTCCGCCGTCCGCTACCGAATACAAATCATAAGCTTACAAGGCATGTCTATTGTGCAGATCACTCACCGGGTAACTGCGGACGGTGAGCTGAAGCTAAACCAAGAGCTGCTTCGCTGGCGGTCATTGCTGCTGCATGATGAGTCAATGTGGTGAGCGGAAAGAAAATTACGACATACCTGGATATGTATGTTTGGGGGGATCTGCAGCAGACGCTGAGGCGTCTGTAGGAGGCGTATGCTGCGCTCGTTCGACTGTATTCTCCACGGCGATCCGCCGTCCGGCCATCGACGTGGAACGAGGGCGCTCCCCACCGGGCGTAGCAGAACGTCCCTCTGGTACATGCAGACGACGAGCGACCTGCTGAGCTTGGGCATTCTGCCCAGACGAAATGCTCTTCACCACTTCAGGCCTGATATCCGCCCACATCTGCAGCGCCTTGATGGAGCCCCACTCAATAATTTTGCTGTTCAACCATTCCAGTGAAACGGGTTTCGTCAGAAAATCATTGCATCCAGCAGCGAGTGCGGCCACTCGGTCAGCCTGAAGGGAAGATGCGGTGAGGGCGACGATAATCACAGAAGAACGATAGGGCGGTGTGGAGATATTGCGGGAATCGTTCGAAGCTTCTGAGGGCGTTCGTTGACCTTCGGACTGTGGAGTTGAGGGAAAACCCCCAGCGCCGCTAACCTTCTCCATTCGACGAATCTCCTTCGTCGCTTGAATACCGTCCATCACAGGCATTTGGATGTCCATCTATTCGTCGCGCAAATTAGGGAGTCGATGGGGGCAGGTTCGCGGGAGAATGGCTTACCAAGATGAGATGAAAGACGCCAGATCGCCACTTATGCACAGCTTCTTCACCATTCTTCGCAACGTCGTACTTAATTTTCTTTTTTCTCATAAAGGTGGACAGAATCGTTTGGTTGATGGGATTATCTGCCTTGCATATAAATTTTATATGACTGTCCAACGATTGTGAATCACGTACCGTCGACGATGAGAACGCTGATAGGTGGAACGATGTTGCCATCGGGCCCGCCTTTACCCTTCTTGGTAGACGTCAGCCCTTGCGAGTCCATCGTCGACCTCCGAGAACCTCGACGAGTGTTACCAGCCTTGCCAGACGGTTGTGCTTGAGGGGATGGAGGCGGGCTATTCGCAGGCTGCACGGACTGTTGACTTTGTCGCCTTGTCAGGAAGCGCTGGGGTGCGACAATGTCCGACGGAATTACGCCAGAAGCAGCAAGATTCTGTTCAATGCTTTGCGGAGGATTGTCCTCGGTGAATGACGAAGAGGCGCCTCTATGCTTGTTCCTCGAACTACCGCCCGTGACATCGGCCGTGTCAGACGGAGTGGGTCGAGCGGATGGTCGAGCTGCAGGCGGGCTGACGATAATACTGTTCACTTTGCTCCCGCTTCCTTCATTGCTTGATTGATCACGAGAATATGAGCGCTGTCGTGTTTGAGGGCTCTCTTGAGTGCGACTACGTTCCATGCTAGAACTCCGTGGTGCGTTGCCGTACCTAGGCTTGGGATGGAAGAAAATACCCGTAGGCTGGCCATCTGGACTTTGGATTAAGAGGCCGGTAGCCGGGGAACCGCCCAATTTGGAAGCAGCGTCAGAAAAGTATTCCATGTTGTCTGATTGTCCTAAAGGCGACGGCGGAGCAGCGTGTGTATGTCCAGCGTCCACAAATTCCTTAGGTGACTTTGTTGATCTATCAGAGACCGTACGGCCACTGGCAGTTGACCTCGCGCCTGGCGACTTTGGCGGACCAGTAAGGGAGAAGAACGGGTTAATGGAATGTAGCCCCGGACTCATCGGCGAAGTTGCTGTCGGCATAAAGAAAGGATCAACAACTGGATGGGTGACGGCCGTGTGTAGTGCTGTCAAGAATCGACGGGGTCCAGCGGGCTTGGGAATGACGATGACTTCAGGTACGCGCACGAACGAGCCTTCCTGAGGCGCGAGTACAGACTGAATAGCATCCTTGACGAGCTTGAAATTGGAAAGGCTGGTAAAATGCACGATGACAACGTGAGGCGTAGAGCGAGAGTGGGTGTTGTTGGTCATGCCCATTACTCTCGCGACCTGGGGCGAGGATCGCGGTCGATGATGAGACGCCAAAGACGGTCGTCTCCTCCCGTGAAGATTAAGAGGGTAAGCTTGCTCCGCCTTGATCTTCTGCAGCCGACTGCGCAAAACAGAAACGTCGTCGTCGATCAGTATGAAGGCAGGATCACTTGATGACCGTTGCGCTCCTGAGGTGGATGAGGATCCCTCCGCTATCGAAGGCAGGGAATGATCCATAGTTGGTAAAGGAGGTTCTGGCACATTTCCGAGGAGTTCATACTCCCCATCGGCATCCACTTCAGTTGACATATGACTAACGCTCATACCCCATGCCGTCAGATAGCTCGATAGATGATGCGCAAATGACCCAGTGGTACTAGCGTGGAGAGTTACGCTTTTACCTCGCAAAGTCTCAGCGAAGTGTACGAGCTCGTCGAGAGAAGGTTCGTTCGCTATTTGCATGTCCGGGTAGCCTAGTACTGCCGCGTCCTCAGGGGCTATCGCCACTGTCGGATTTACCACAGATGGTGCTCCTGGCTCGAGCACAATCGACATCTCGTAAGAGCGAATTGAAGAGTCTGGCGAACCAGATTCAGTTCTAAGAGAAGCGCCGATATGTCGTAATAGACGTCGGAGAATGAGTGTGTCGAACGCAGGAGGAGGGCGGGGCACATCGCATGTGA
The DNA here is from genome assembly GCA_022592445.1 of Cytidiella melzeri. Lineage (NCBI taxonomy): Eukaryota > Fungi > Basidiomycota > Agaricomycetes > Polyporales > Irpicaceae > Cytidiella > Cytidiella melzeri. Next base: position 113,487 of record JABYQR010000084.1, on the reverse strand, counting down.
GGTTTCCATTCCGGGATTCCATAGGACTGTCCTCATCGCCTGTGAATCTCTGCAGAATATGAAAGCTGCAAGTGAACGAGGTGTCGCCGCCTAGTATGGATGAATCTCTTTCGCTCGTCTCAATATACAGGCCAACTTCAACTGTGTCTCCTGGTTTGGAACAAGCAATCACTTGACGTATAACCTGAGAGATACTTCAGCCAAGAATATGGACGAGTGAAGAAGGCAGGAAGCGCACGTGAGAGAGGGTATACGACAAGCCATTTTCGTCGCCTTTAACAGAGATGTGCTTCAACCCAATATCGCCATGAAATAGAACAAGGTCAACGCCGGCGTGCGCTGAAACCCCGCCGAGAGCGTCCCCGACGCTCTGAAGCATTTCACCGACATCAAAATCATTCTGCAGATTGGGATTGAAAGAAGCGTCCGGCGAGTCGAGAGCGGAAGAAACCGTATCCATAGAAAGGGCAGACATATTGGCAGACATGTAGTTGAGGTTCTTCATGGAGGTGAACATAGCTGAAATCGACGGTGTGGGGATGGAGAGTGAGCATGCAGAAAACTGCTCCTTGACCGGATCCAATACTTGCGGAGGAGAAAGTTGCAGTAACGTCTGTATAACCATCTGCACTGAGTCCGCCAGTTCCAACGACAGCTCCCGAAAGTGCTCGAGCTCGGAAGAACTCTCTAGCATGGGCGTAGCTATCGAGCCGGGTGAACCACTGGGCCGTCTGGGATGTAAGAGCGAGCCGAGTTGTGAAGGTAATGGCATGGAGAAAGCTCGAGAAAGACGCGGCGCTGGTAATGGAGGAGCCAGCCTGCCATCGTCCAACGGATTGCGCTCCAGATTCAGGTTATTAGTGGGCGTAGTGAACTCAGAGCTGTCACCAAAATCCTCCGGCCTCGCTTGTCTCCTTGATGGAGCACTGACCTCCTCCTCCGACATGTCAGTCTCTCCGTCCGACGAGCTGAGAGAGACAGGCCGGTCTGTTGCCAGTGGGATCGGTATTGTGGAAGGCTGCTCTGTCGGCCAGGCAAAGCCAAACTTGTTGGAGGGAGCGAGGTCCACGATCACAGATTCCTGCCCGACGCTTTCCTCATCGCCGCCATGTCCTGGGGAGACCTGAGGGATTCTGACTGCTGGCAGTCTCGTCCCGGTCATTGCGCCGACCTGTGGGTGAATAGAAGTGCGCTGGCCAACGGACTAGGCGGCGAATGCGCGATTCGCGACTATCGGAACGTGGTGGCGACGACGACGGAGAGTACAGCGCAGTTGAAGAGAGTTGTTGAGACCGTGAACAGGGCTTGTCGTTGAGGCCAGCCTTCGAGGTCGTGCGCAACCACAAAAGTCCGGATCCGCCTTTCAAGTTGGAATTGGCGCCCTCTCTTTGAAGATTTATCCGCCTGAGGCCTAAGACCTGAGGTCCTCACAGTCTCAGTAACTCCTTGCGTCACTCTCGCTGCGATACTACAGATACAGGCTCATAATTCTCCATAAAGAGTTTGAGGTTTCAGATCTTGAGCTTGAGGCACGCTGGAGTTGCAGAGCCGACAGTCCAGAAACTTCAGCGCCGCGCAGCATTGCAACCTGTGCTCGTTGACAAACACCCTGCACGCCTCTGCACATAGCATCAGCCGGTAATTCTGGCGCCGCAGTCGAGCTAGTGTGTGTACCAGGTAAAAGTGAGCGGACAGATGAATGATTCATATAATTATTAACATCTCCCAGTAACCAGATGTAAGATGCAGTGTAACAAAGACCACTCCAAAACAAGTGTACAATGAAGAAAGTATAGGCCAGCTTAGTACGTCAACTCCACGTCACCTTCAGCCACTAGGTCCATATCGTGGTAGCTGACCTTCCTGCCTGCAGCGGCCCTGGGGTCCTCCTTGGCGTCGGGAGGTGGCGGGGGTAGAGCGCCACTCATGCTTGCAGCACGGCCACCTCGTCTACCTCCAGGTCCAGGTTCCAATATCGCAGCAGGTTTTGCGGGAAGGCCTGCCGAAGCAGGAGCAGCTAATATCTCCGAAGACTGCTCATAACCAGGTGCATAACCACTTATGCGGTCACTTAACCGCCTCGCTGGAATTTCTTGACCGCGTGGCGGAGGATATCCAGGAGGAGGCATAGCGGGGTGGGCGTACGGATCGGGCCAGAACCCGCCATTTGCGTATGGAGCAGGATAACCTGGATACGCCCCGTGGTAACCACCACGACCAAAATCCGCGGGCTGGTATGTAGGCGCTTGTAGTCCATATGCTTGCGGTGGGGGTGCTTGACCAGCACCGCCTGTGGGTTGAGGAGGGTGCGTGAAAGGCTGGATGCGGTGTGGATCGAGAGCAAAGTTGTTAAAGTATGGAATCTGGGCAAGTTTGTCAGCACGACTCGCTCATATTGCAATCTGTGCGTGAATCATCTAGCTCACCTCTTCCAAACTTTTGACAAGATCAGGGTGCTTATTGGCAATATGTTTCTCGACGAACGACGTGGCTTTGAACAACTTCTGACAAGTCTTACATCTGAACTTTCCTTCGTCCTCTTGCTTAATGTGAGGTTCAGCAGCTTTACTCAGTTCCCTGTGGCTGTATTAGAAACGCTGTGTCAGAGGTATGACCAATACGCACTCATCGTAATTTTTGCCGCTGTAGTTGCGAGGATCAACACCGTCTCGGTTGATTAGTAGTGCGATTTTAGAGTCGAGCCACTCTAGCCAACGCTCGTCTGCCAAAATACAGCGGTGTAAGGACATCTTGGCCGCAGATACTGTTTCAACACAACGTACCGTTACGCTTCCAATCTCGGCCCTCAGTCTTCTCTTTTGACGGAACATCTTTTTCCTTGTCGCCCTCCTTGTCTCCCTCTTCCCCGTTCTTTGCATCTTGCTCAGCCTTCTGCGCCTCAGCAGCCTTAATCTCCTGCATCAAAGCTTTCGACAGAGGCTTCCTGACATGCTTAACACACTTCCGCTGCAATTCCTCTACATGATCGGTAATAACAGCGCAGTAGTAGCATGCGTTGAACGCGGAACGAAGATACGCGAGGTAAAGGTCAAGAGCAATTACCGTCTAAAGAATCACGGTCAACATCCAATTTCACCTGAGGAAATATACAAAGCGTGATCACACACCCTTTTCTCTTCCATGGCCTTTTCGTTGTTCGCATCTAGAAGACCCTGATCGCGCAGGTCAGCCATGATCTTCTCGACCCGTCTCTCCACTGCTTCACTGCCTCGCTCTTTGGGTTCTGGGTCCTCGTGGTCCTCGTTTGCATCAGACATATGAGTATCCGGCTGTTCCAGACCGTCGGCGTTATCAGTTGTCCCATTAGTATTGGATCTAGTCTGTAACTGGCGCAAGCTGGCAGCCTCATCCTCAAGCCTCGTAGCAAGCATTCTGGCATTGGCAAGGTCTTTCGCCATCCTATCCGGCTTGCTCGCAACCTCAGGAGCATAGCGGATCCGGCTCGTAAAGGGCTTGATGATATGAGCAACATGAAGCTTGAAACCCTCAATCTATAAGAGCGCAAGACATGAAATTCCACATGTGAGAGTTCTATGTTGAGCATTGTTACCTTCCTGTCAGTCAACTGCATCATGACAGACGACATGTCGGCATCATCCTTGAACTTGATCCAACCTGCGCGATAGTAATTTCGCTTCTGTAGTGGGTCACCGAGTGCAAGGTACACGAAGCCAGGAATTTTGGTACAGGCCTGACCAATGGCGTCAATTCCTCCTACTGCAGTAGGACCGCACAGAAGTACAACTTACATCTTCAAGCTTGATGCGCCCAATGTCTGGGGGTATCGTACGGATCATGACTTGATTGCCTTCCGGGGGTATGGAGATTTCCTCGCCGCGGTCAGCAGGTCGCCTGGAGTCTGAACTTTGCCTAGCATTGCCGTTTGTATCCCCACGTGCAGCATCTTGATCACCGCCCTCATCGTCGGGCTCGACGTTGAACTGCATGGTGTCATCTGTAGAAACGCTGGGCTTAGACTCCTCAGGTGCCGCACCCCCAGAATCGGTGCCATTGATATGAACAGCGTCACCATTTGTTGCAGTTTCCGGTTTCAGAGACGGCGACAACGGTACAGGCTCTGGCTCGTTGAGATCCGGGTCGTATTTTCCTATCTCGACATCGGCAAGGAAGGCGTTCAAGAGCCCTCTCCAACCTTCTTTCCTCACTCGTGCGCGAAGCTGGCCAAATTCAGGCGATGGGTCGTACTTCTCAGCAAACCAAGGCGACTTTCGATGGTGCTCAAACATGCGCTGAAGCTGATGACGTGACAACATCGTTTAGTCAAACGACTGCCCAAAATTGAATAGAACGAACAAGCGCAGTCACGGAAACATGATGACACATGAAAAGGGTGTAGCGTGCTAACCTGTTGCGCTGCAAATTCCTTCTTATACTTTTCCCAACGGGCTCGGATACCGTTCCGAGGCTTTGAACCGTCGCCGGCTTCTTGTTCAGCTGCTTTGTCCGCATTGTCCTCTTCTTGAGCTTGTTGTGGGTAGAAGTATCGAAACCATTCAGCGTATTGTTTGAGGCTTGCAGGGTAGTCAAATGTGTGTGGGTCTTGAGGTGCACGACGGTTAGAAGGCTGTGGCGGATATTGACCACGGTGAGGTGACGCGTGCCCATAACCCCGTGTATGAGTGTCTTTGAACGCTTTGTTCAATACAGTGTATCAAATACCTAGCTCTATACTCACCGTAGTCATCCCCATATCGCGGTCTTGGGTCATACCTGTCGCGCTCCCACGGTGAAATAGAACGGCGACGTTTCCGTGCACCTGGAGTACAAGTATAGGCAAGTGCGCACGTTTACGAATGGGTATGTACTCACCATCATCTGCCAGTGGAGGACTGCGACTCCGTCCACGACGTCCAAAGTCATATGCTGCCCTGTCTCTCTCGTAATGTTGCCATGCTCTGTCTCTCTCGTGAGGGTCCCAGTCACCGCGGTACGAATCAGGTGGAGGATATCCAGGTTCACCTCCGCGAGAAGGCGCGTAGCCTGCACGATATGGCGAACGCGAGCGTGAACGGCCTCGGGGAGGGGGGTAGCCAGAACCAGACCAAGAGGACATGTCAGAAGAAGCTGAGAGAGAGGGAGAATGAACCGAACACAGGAGTATAGATCAGAGCCTGCGAGAGAGAGAAGTCGAGCATGATGAAGCACAGACCTCTTAGAATCACGACGCTGGCGGCGAGTACGACGTCGAGCTGTCGTTCGTACTGTGCTCAACGGTGTTCGCGATGATGAGAGCAACCACAAACCCGGTCACGTCTACGACTGTCGTTGTTCAAACTCCGATAGGAAGCGCCCGAGTGCCGTTTGAGGCTCATCATATGCTCTTCAGGCTCAGTTCATAAGACACTCAGCATTGTACTAAACTATAGGCATAACAGGACATAATCAGAATATACTGCCAAGCACACTACTAAGCTGCTTGTTTTCGCCGCTCGTCTCCTTTTGCTTTCTCGGTCTCTGCGCCTGCTTCTCAGGCAGCTCTGCCTTCTGCTTCTTGACCGGCTCCAGAGGCGCTGCTACATCCTCCCCAGCTTTACGTTTCCTTTCCGCACGCTTATCCAGGACACGAGCAAGTTCGACGTTCTTCAAGTATTCTTGTTGTTCACGCCTCGATTGGGACAACTCCACACGCAATTGTGCCGAATGCACTGCTGCTTCATGAGCTAACAGATGGAAACCGTGTCAACTAACGTTATCACAGTTCTTGCCTGCTAAGAATTACGCACCAATCTGCTCAGTGAGCATACTCCATTTGAACTTGGGAAGATATTTCATGGTCCACACATCGTCTCTCCACCTAGTCCCCTTCTTCCCTCCGATAGGCTGGGCGTTGAGCATTTCAGCCACAGACCGAGCTATCTTCTTGTCCTTAAATTCGACCCATCCTTCCGTGAAATGTATCTTTTTAGTCGAAGTGTACTTACGGCGCAAATACGCACGTGTAGCATCTAAGCAGCCCGGTGAGTTGCGAGCCAATAAGTGAACAAAATATAGAGACGCACCTTCTGGCTGTAGATACACTCGCCCAATGTCACCGTATGCACTCATGAGATGCCTGACCTTGGTCGGCCTCATTCCTGGCGGTATGCGGGAGATATACACTACGCCCGTCTTCTCCTGGGCAGCTTTGAATTTTGCCAAGTCTTCCGCCGTCAAAGGTTTGACTACCTTCGTGGACGGCCCAGCAAATCCTTCAGCAAGCATGCCCTCCCCGACCTCGCTTTGGTTTTCCTCTTCGCCACCACCGTTCTTTGGATGTTCTTCATCTACCTCTTCGCCACCTCCAGAGCGACTGCGCTCATCATCTGCAATTTTTGTGGTCTGAAGCGTCGATGATTCCGCTTCAGCTTCGCCATCAAAACGATCATCGACGACGAACCGTGAAACAACAGCAGGTTTAGGCATTTGTGGAGGTGGAAAGGAGTGTAGCAGTTCGCGGCTCTGAACAAGCGCTTATTTCACCAGATTGCAATTTCAAAATCGCGACAACATTTCACCAAAAAGGAAGTCAAGGAAATAGGAGGCGCCATGCGAGTATTTATGTACAGGGCTGTGCTAACGTTTACACAATGGATTTATACAGTATAGCTCACGCAAGGTCTGCAAGAGGTCGGAGCTCACGAAGACAGGATGAGGATCTTGACGTCTTGAGAACCCACGCCAAATTATGTTTGACAGCCGGGAAGTATGGGTCCTGAAATTGTTTGAGAATAAGCTGCATGCGCTGAAGCTAGCATGGTAGAGTACCCACTGGGCGATACGATGATAAAACAGCCAACTCCTCTCGAACGCGAAAAGTTGTATTGTCCGGATCCCCATTCAACTAACGAGGAATGAGAAATCGCACATACCAAACGACCATGATATAGAACACAAACCTTATGGTACTCGACCCAATCCTGTTTGTACCACTCGTTAACATAGATCTCTGACATTTTCTTTGATTCGTGCAAAAATCGGAATGTTCGCATAATGCGTCCTCTTTCCTGAAGTTTGATATCCAAGTTCTTGTGCCACCTCCTCCAGCGTCGGTATTCTCGTTCAATGGACATTGGGTGGACATATCCGTCGTGCATTGCTGCCCAGGAGTCGTAGCTCTAGTAGACAAAGTCAATTCCAAACCACAACACCCTACAGGTCCAGAACAAACCTTTGAAAATTCTCCAGCTTGGACTGCGGGAGAATAGCAATCTGAGGCTCTTCGTTCTCTAAGGCTGAGTTCAATCGTTTCTTCCAGTCCGAACCAATCGTCTTGATCGGTTCCATAGGCATCTACTGGGGTGCCGGCTGTTGCGTCTTCGGGTGAAATGTCTGCGATCAAAGTCTCATAGCACTACACATGTGCTGATCAGAGCTGAGCATTCAGCTCCGCCAAGCGAGAGGGCTCACCACCTGGCGTTCACGCTGTTTTCCTGCCTTGATAAGTTCAGATTCTTGCCGGCTCCGCAGATAATCGTCATCAGTAGACTCGACGCGAGAGTGTATAGCAGCTAGCCCTTCCAGCGTATCCGAAGCAGGTTCCAAGGACGCTTGAGAGACCGAATGCGCGACAGATTTGGTTCGAGAAGAATCCGGTGTCAAAGGCGGTGTATCAGAGTCTGACTGGCCAGAGCTAGCACTCTCCGAAGAGCGGACTGATGTTAGGATTTGGCTCATGGTACTCGACAAGGAGGCTTCAGGTGCAGTAGGTTTACTAGTCAGAGAGCCAGCGCGAGAACGAAGTCGACTTGGCGAGAGATCCTTCATAACGCGCCTTGCATCATCAAAGAACGCGAGTCGATGGCTGTTTGAGGGCGTGACACGGTTTGTCGTTTCTTGCTGCAAATCTTGCCCCACAATGCTAGCGTCTTTAAGTTGGATGGGATCCTGAGGGACAAACATAGAGCTGATAGAGGATTTCGCCAAGGTCGTACGTATACATTCAAGGAGGTTGACATAGGTCGAGTCTTCCTGTAAATCTTGCGTGTCTTCCTGTGAATTCGCCGCTGTCGTAGAAACGCGAGCGAAACACCTCGAGGGACCCATTTCTTGTCAACGGTCTAGGGTTGCCAATGTGGGCAGAAAGGAGGACAATACGGCGTGAGCGACGCGTCTTTTGAGTGAAGACGCGATGAGAGTAGGAGACAACTGTTACTGGCGTCTCTCAAGTGGTGTTCGTGGCGAATTCGACGCCCGGGTCAAACATGACGACGATGGCGTCCGTCCGCCACTGACTCGGAGTACTGGAATACTGTGGCCTAAGAAGGCAAACCCAACAAATGCGTATATTAGCATAGCAATGTAATTTTGTGATTTAAAGTATGTCCAATGGTAGGCTGTATGCTACAACAAATAGATGACAGGTGAGAATATGTGTGGAACATGTGTGAAGTCCTTTCAAGTCCATTTCTATCAAAAAAGATCAGAACTTGCCCCGGCGATGTCGCACCTCCACCCACATCCAGAAAATTAACAGGCCGACTACAACCACTCCAGCCGCAGAAACAAGAGAAGCCATGACAATCTTCCCAACCCTCCAGCCCCTCCCAGTGGAGGAACAACCGGCGCTCACAGCTGCATCGCAAGGCGCGCCGCCCGGTCGCTTGTCTTCGTACGATCCCACTTCCAGCGTCGTATAGAACGGGTCACCCGTGCCGTTGACAATCGACTGCGCTGCAAGAGTGACCATCGGAGCAACATAGTCTAGCGCAACTTCATCCTGCACCCAGTCGCTGCGCAGATCCCAGAAACGATCATTTTTATCAGGGCCGCCAACCACACCGCCGTAGAGGACGTATGCTTCGCGTGACGGGACAGTATCCAGGTTCGCGATGTCCTGAGGGGCAGCGCCGGTAGCAAGTGCAGAATGAGGGTTCGAAGGGGCGTTAGGGTGGATGCCCACGATATAAGGAGCTGTCATGGGGTTGTTTCCCAGAACGTAGTCAATCTGACCTTGCGCAAACGTGCGGTACGACAGCGACTTGTTCGATGGGACTATGCCTGCATCAGCAACGCGTTTGAGTAGCATAGCAGCATTCAGTGCAGGATTCAGGGACGCATCATCTGAGTCTCCTGGATAGTATAGCAACCCCCCTACAAAGATATTATATTAAATTTGCTTTTTCGGGACATGGAAATATCCGTACCTGAAGTCAAGTAAGCCCTACTGGACCCATTGACAATGCTATCGCAGTACCCCACAACATCTGCTGTCCAATCCATTCGCGTAGCTTGCGTGAGGTCCGGGTACGCCTGGACGAGCTGGGCTCCAAGTACGACTACACCCGGTGTTTTCTCATCCCAATTGAACACAGTGCCACCTTGAATACGACCGACGAGCCCTTGTTTCTGATAGGTTTGAACAGCTTGGCTGTACGCTTCGCTCGAATTTCCAGCTAATGCAAGAAACAGCCCAGCTATGGCCAAGTCGTCCGAGTAATCGGACGACGCATACGCCTGCGCTGCGGTGGGCACCGAGGTTTGATATGTTGTTTTGGGTATCGAAGAGTTAGTAGCGAACGCGTATAGTTGCTGAGCGTGGTCAAGAAGCGTTTTCGCATAGGAACTGTTGGCTAAAGCAGCAGTAGATGATGTGGATAGCGTACGGTTGGCGTACACGGCTGAGCAGGCTGAAAATGCAGCCGACGCTTGCGCCGCAGCGTCTGTTCCAGGACTAGCAGAAACAGGTCAACATGCATCACGAGCAAGGGCTCAAGAAAGCCTACTTCGTGACATTGACAGGGAACGAGGTTCTAGGTTCAGGGATTCCGCGATCGCCTCCCCAATAGGCGTTGTCCAAATCTGCATCTCCGACTTGTACGTATAGCGTGTTTGGCTCCGGGTGTGCCTTTTCATGCCAAACGGTTAACCTGGTGCTCTAGCGACTCGCACAACTGACCACTAACCTTCATCAGCCAGTCCATGCTCCACCGGATCATGTCGTCAAGATATGATGTCTGGTTTGCAAGTTCGTAGCCTAAAGAAGTATGAGCAATGATAGCAGGGAATGCCAGCAAACTTCCTACCTTTCCCATAATCCAACGCCCCCCAGCATACTGACATGACCGAATAAGACTAGCAAACAACATCTCAAATTAGTCCACCATTCCAAATCCTAGTGCAAACGATAGATTCACCATAGGAAATGTATACTTGATATAGTCTACCCAGCGCAGAGTCAGCAAATGACACAGACCACTCCAATTCCTCAACCCATGAACTCACCTCCAGCATCATAATAACCGCCACTCAAATCCAAACCAACGTCACCCCCATCGTCCGTCGCACTGTCATTTCTCCATGACACGCGATTCGTAGCAGGAAGCTTACCGCTCCTCTGCTCCTCGTAGAAATACAACAGGTCGCCCAAGAGCGTAGACCAATGTGGGTTGACCGTCGAGCCAGACGACGACTTCGTTGCTTTTGCGCCGAACGTGGCGTTTGGTGGAAGCCATGGTGGATTTGGAAGGGCAAGTTGCGCAAAGGCCGTTGAAGACAAGGCTAGATAAATGAATAGGCTATAGAGGCATTGCATCTCGAGGCTGCAGAAGTTCAGATGGGCGCAGCTGAGGCGAGACGCAGCATTATGGGTTGTGGTAGCAGTACAGATGGAACAGACGACTTTATAAATTCTGCATCTCAGGGTGCCACGTGCTGTCGACGTCGACGTTGTTCAACGCGGTTTTGGGTGGAGCCAACTTCACGTACTTACTTCACATGAGCGCTCATGATCCAGAACCTCGTGGGAACTTCCATGATGGCCAACTCTTTCTTGCTCACATGCATGAGAGTGAGCACAGCAGCGTAAATGATGCAGTAATAGAGCCATAGCTGGTCATCGCGCTATGCCTGCAGGCGAATGTAACATAAGTTCCTCTAATAAACCTCGAGCACATATCGCTCCTCCTCCTTTAGGCCCTCCAGGTAATTCCCAGCTGCCGCAGCGTCAAACCCTTCATACTGGACCAATGCCCCCACCAACGCCTCATACACGTCCGGTACAGGCCACGTCGGACCACAAAGGTAGAACACGCCCTCCTTCCTGTACAGCATCTCTCCCAATTCTCTCGCATCTTCAGCCATCTTGTGCTGGATGTACACCTTCTTTGGTCCGTCACGAGAGAATGCCAGTCCAGCTTTGGTGATGATACCGTCAAGTATGAACGCTTCAATTTCCTCGCCGTAAAGATACTCTTGCGAGCGACGTCGAGATCCAAAGTAGTAGTAGGTGGGACCAACGGGAATGTTTTGCGACGCAAGGTGCGCGCGGTACTGCAGGAAAGCACGGAAAGGAGCGGCTCCTGTACCGAGACCAGCCATGATGACGGGCTGCAAGTCGTTCGGAGGGAGCTGTAATAGAGAAAGGTATGAGTTGTGTTATCGAACTAAACATCGAGCTATCGCCCTGACCTTCATGACACTTGGCTTTATCGACACAGTAACCTTCTGACCGATCTTTAGACTTGCGAGATACCTTGTGCACTGGCCATAGCGAGGGGAACCTCCAAAACAAAATCATCAGCCCACATACTCTTCGCGCATAAGACAACAACGTACCACTCGGAGTGAGCCAGTCAACGGAAACAACAAGTAGATCCACGCGGTCACCCACGACCACTTGCGAACTCGCGATACTATAATGCCGCGGCTTGATATCTCCTACAAGCTCACAAAGCGTCTCTATTCCCGGCCTCGCCGTCTCGTACATCCTCAGCACATCCGCAAACGACACCGTATCCTTCTCCGACAACTTCTTGAACGTGGACGAGCCCTCGGGCGAGCCAATAAACCTCAAGGCGTACTGGTCCACTTGCGCCGTAGCAAACTCCGCTAGTTCAGAGTAAAAGGTCTTCGTCGGCTTGCCGAAAAGATCGATCTGTTGCTGTAGAGCCTGGAAGACAGTACGAGTGTGCATGCGCGCGCCTTCCGTACCGGGAACAGGAATAGTGACAAGACGATTTGGGTCAATGCCATACCATGAGCAAAAGTCAAGGACCTCCCGCTCGTCATTCCAACCGTGTACTCCGAGGGCCTCCCCAATCTCGTATTTCAGACCTGTCCCGCGAGTGTCAAATTCCAGGTGGAAGACGTTGCGATCGTATTCAAGGGGAGTGAGGCGCCTGTTGACGGTGGTCGTAATCAGGAACGTCCTTTCTGGAACTTCAGGGCGAAGAGCGGGATTCTGATCATACAACGAAATTGGACCTGTGACAGGCGTGAATGCAGAAGGGAAGAGAAGGTGTTTGGCAGCGTCGTGCCAGGATCCGACACGAGTGCCGTTGACGACGGTGTCGCCGTCCCCGGTCTCAACAGCGACGGCGTTGAACTCGAAATTCTTCAGCGTAACGCCGGGAGCTTCTACGTTTTCAAGTGGCGGTATATCGACCTCGATGAGACCTTCCCACGCCTTGGCACCGATCTTTGCGAGGTCGAAGCCCGATACGATGTCTCCTAGGAAGCGACGAGCCAAATTCACCACCACCTCCTCTGAAGCAGCCTTGCCGAGATACAGTCGCAAGAAGGCGAGTAGACCGAAGACGTTCTCGATCACGTCGCGTTCCTGTCCAGCGGCACCTGCCAATTCCTCTGCTAACTGTCGCGCGTTGATTGTGTACACTCGAAGGTTGCGCTCGCGGAGAAGAGAAACACTTGTGGCAGGGATATTCGTCGTAAGTTCCGCAGGAGCCCACGATGTGACAATAAGAAGAGGTGAGCCAGGCTTGGCATGAACGACAACAGAGTGAGATTTCAGCAGAGCTTGATCCGTCACAGCGAGAAAGTCAGCATATCCCTCGCTGTTCGGGGTGATGGGTATCGAGAGGGAAACAGAGGACAAAGGGTCCTTTTCTCTTGTCGAGAGTAGCACTCTGTTCGCAGTGACACCCCCAGGTTTGGACAACACGTCGTAATCAACAAGCAATCGTGCAGAAATGGAGGGGTGCGTCGAGAACGTTTGTTGCACCAGCACAGGTAGATCAGCAAGGGTCGATCCCGGGGTGCCAAAGAAAAGTAGCTTCTTTGGCCCGAAGTTGTTCGAAGGTATCCGCGACAGCGAATGATCAAGATCGAAGAGGAAATCGTCAAAGGATGTTGGATCCGTCAAGAAAGACTGCGTATTCGCAGGTGTGATGCGCTGCGACTTGACCACTGGGCCAGGTTGAAGAGGGTTGAGCAGCGCGGAGAAGACATCGACGTACAGACTTCCCTGTGAGACTTCGGGTGGGACATCATCAAAGACGTGTATACGCTTGGCACTCGATGGAATGGCCTTGCGAAGGGCGTTCTCGGACCACGGCCTCAGCACACGGACAACGACCACGCCGAGACCGGTGACGCGAGCGGCGAAAGCTTTGGCGGCGGCAGCAAGAGGGCCGTTCAATATAACAATGACGGTCTTCACATCATCGTCGCCAATGTAATCAAAGTACTTGTAACCCGCGAGCGCGAGAGCGTCCTGCAATGGGCGCTTAAGGAAGCTCGACGAAAGAGAAGGTGCGACAACTTGACCGAGTTCACGAGTAGCGCTGTGGTGGTCAAAGAAATGAATGACATGCGTATCGGCGAGCTCATACGAGAGCACGGCGAGGTCCAAAGCTTCCTGGGCTGTCGAGGAAAGCAGAACCGTGAAGTTTTCCGGCAGAATTGCGAGCGACGGCGTGAATGGCGCCAATGTAGGCGAGAGGGCGTATGTCTCTCCCACCGGTGTCACAGTGGGCACCTGAAGAATCAACCCGCTATTAGCTGTGGGAGCGGGTAGGTATGAGAGAGACTGCATCATAGCCGCGACTCCGGTGGGGGTGGTGTAAGCGGTAAGGACAACCGGCCTCTGGCTGTCCCTGCTCGTGCCTTGCGAGAGCCGTCCGACCAAGCTCAGTCCTGCGCCCGCCCGTGTTTGCAAGCTGACGACGGTGGCAGCGCCGTTCTCCGAGCCAGCCCATGATTTCGTGTAAGTGCCAAAGCCTGCCTGCTCGGCTATATCATAGACGAAGACACTAGAGCTGAACTTTGAAGCTATGAGTTCGATCGTTGTGGTTGCCGAAAGCTGGGTACTTTTGGAGATAGCCTTCAGTCTGGGTGACGAGGGCACCGAGAGGGTGTCTGCAGGAGAGGGAGGCGTCCCGGGCGTAGACTCGACGGCCATGTCGAGTCGTGAAAGTAGAGTACAAGGATGGTTCTGTCTCGGACACAGATTCCATTATTCATTACTTTATGCACTGCACGTTAGACGTGAATATCAACGATGGATATTGCGTGGATATGGAAAATTTCCACGCAATATCCATGCACTTCTCAGAATGGATATTGCGTGGATAGAGCCCAGAATAGTTGGAATTTCCATGCTGTATCCATTCAATATCCACATAGACGCCTGATCAGCGATAATTATAATCGGGCAGTATATTAATATTCAGAATTTAATTGATTTTTGGCCACTATGCCATTGGATGCGCACACCACGCGCGAGCTGACCATGCATGTACAGTATACATATATTACTTCGAGTTGATGACCTGTAATACTTATGCAAAGCCCAAGTATACCTAGTACGTACACTGCACGTCAGACATGAATTCACACGCAGAAAAAATGCCGCTGAATCTGCCATTGACAGTCAGTACTTCACGTTATCCCGACAGTATACGCGCGGAGGGTGACGTACAGGTCGGGGTTCATGATGGGCCAAATGCCCCTGAGGAGCGCGTTTGCCCACTCTGCACTCTCATTCGTTCTCTCCTCGGTGGTAACCTGACCGTCAACGTCAGCGTCAGAGCCAGCGCGCAAGCCACGCATACGCTCCGAATGCCACACGCGGTCGTCAAATTCAACCTGGGATGCGCGGTGCATACGGAAGTTCATGGTGTACGCGACGAGGGTTGGGATGACGAGCGCAAAGGATGCAGAGAGGAGTGCGTTGGGTATGATGTACTGAGATGGCTCACTGAAGGAAGGGTTGTCGGGTTGGCCCACGTAGCACTTGAATATCCGAAATAAGCAGGATCCTTGCTATGTGATTCAGCAATGCGGTAATGACTCACGAATGCCTGTGGAAGTCGTAGTTAGTTCGCTGGCTATCATGACGAAAACTGGTATAAGAAATTCTTGCTTTATGCGCTACGATACACTCTTTGCCGCCCTTGAGACCATAGACGTCTAGTTCTTTAAGTGTGTATCCATCCTTTTCTCGGTAATCTGAGGAGCGTGGTTAGATAGGGATACCACAGTACGTCGTGGCAAAAGAACTTTGATAGCATACCGAGGTAGTCTCGGACTTCGGACTGGTATAGAGGATCTATCGTGTATGCAACGCCTATAACAGCAGCATCATGTCAAGCTTTTCGAGCCGGAATACCATATCGAAACTCACCCCACACAATATCCTCTTCCGGAAACGCGTCCTAGGGCCCAGACGGAGTCAGTCACCGCGTGCTCTCCGCGAACTGGAGGGTCGTTGAACATGCTCACAGCACCGGAGAAGGCATCCCAGTCCTCTTTATGTATCAGAGTCGTCACCCTGCCAGGGTTCTGTGTTGTGTTTGTCACGGTGTGTCCAGATGTCGAGGAGGGAATAGACACTGACTTCAGGCGTTCCTCGATGATCATGCAATTTTTGAGCAAATCGGCGCACATAACCTTTCATATATCCTGATACTATGGCCATAACACAGTGACACTCAGAGTAGCGAGGATAGAATGAGGAACTTACCTTGGGAGACAACATGCGGTGGGGGCTTCCAAGTGCCATGATATGTCCTTTACGATTCTGTACGCCTTGTTACCGACGATGTACATACCTCGAATATCAGCGACCCATATCCAAAGACTACGTACTCTTCAGGTCGGGCTCTTGGTCGGCATTCTTGATGTCGAGCTCCTCGCCGGTGACGGGGTCGACGACACGCATGACATGGCCCTTTGCGAGACGCGAAGCGGTTTTCTTTGTCTGGTCTGCCTCGTTCTTGTCGCTCTGGTCCTGAAGCTGGGCTGCTTTGGCGTCCGTGGCATGCTCGGGGTTGACGAGAGAGGTGAGTTTAGTGGCGATGTTGGGAACGGGGTTTTTGCCCGAGTAGGGCTCTTAAAATGCGTGACCCATGACAGAATGTGTTGTGAGCTCGCCTGCTAGTAGTCAGTCATTGCGCTGCTGTGAGGGAGACGACTCACCATCCGTCCTGCGACGGGGGTTCCTCATGATATGTTTTGAGCATGAAGAGGGTTGGGGCGGATGCTATATATACTCGCCAAATTCGAAGTTGTGGTTGTGTTTCGTCATCGGTGGATACTGTGCATTGTTGAGAAAGTTCAGTTGCCAACACCGAAGTGTTATGTAATCAGAAGCGGCCGACGCCTGCTCGATTTGGACGCTCCTGATGCGCCAATTGCTGATGAGTCGGCCGCAGGATATCATCGTGCTTACGAGTACTACCGATGGGCGCTCCTTGCGGGTCTGGATTATAGTTATGGGCGCTTATATGGATATTACATTTTTATTGCATGGAAATAAGTGTGAATGGATATAGGGTGGATATCGGATGGATATCACTAATATACACGCGATATCCACGATGGGAATTCAGGGCTAACGTGCAGTGATGGAAGGGATGCAGGATGGTGCAATCAAGCACTAACGATGGCGTTATGAGTCTGAATTCCTGAAGATGATGTAAGCACATGTGAGTGTAGTTTCCTTTTACGGGCGCTGGCGTTGAGCGAAACGCTCGAGCTTCGACAGTTTCTGCCAGTGTCTTTGCAGTGTCTATCATCTCTGGCAGCTCATAACCAGTGGTGATGTTGAACCTCCTCGCACGGATCGCACTAGTCATTTGAGCTGAAGCAAGGTCTCAACATCAATATGGAATCCGTCGCTTTTTGTCTCTAGAGAGAGAGACAAACATTTAGCAACATGTTTTATTAGCAATTGCCATGATAAACTCTAGAAGCCTATCTATCTCCCATGCGACCCAAGTATCATTATTTGAGCGTATTGTACAACCTGTCACCCTAAAAAAGTTGTGTCGGCATTGTCAACCCCATGAAGCCATCGCACAGCACGAGACGAAGGAAACTCACAGTATCTCCCAGACCAGGAGAAATAAGTCCGTCTGCTGTCAGCTTCGGGTCTACAGCAGCGACCCAGATCTAGCAGGGCGTACAGCTCAGTAATGATTTAATGATTTTGTGCGTAACATGGCAGGGGTGACTGGAGACGCTGCAACCCACCTCAAGCCCTGGAAATTCCGCCTGCACGTGCTGCAGCCCATCTTGTGATGCTAACACACATAGTAGCTTGACTCTAGTGACTAAGGCATGTCCAAATATAAATCAGCTAGTGACGGGCGAAAGCTGAGATACTGATTATACGTACCAGGGATACCCCAGTCAAGGATCATGTTCATCGCTGCCACAGCGGTGCCACCCGTTGCAATCAGCGGGTCGAGTAGAAACACGGTATCGACTGTTGGGTTCGGAGGAAGCTTAGAGTAATCTGCATATTCAATTCATTCCAATAATTGACTTAATCCATGCAGAAAATAAGATGCGTGGGATAGAGGAGAGGGGAACATACATTCTACAGGTTGGAGCGACACTTTCTCTCTGAATATACCTAGGTGGTACACTGAAGCAGAGCTGCGCGATCAACAAGCCGAGCGAGGGGGAAGAAACGATCAGCACGCAAACAACGATATTCTCTGTGACGATTCAGACACGTACGGGAATAGCGACAACAACGCCTCCGTCATACCCAAACCGGCGCGCAGTACAGGTGTCAATCCGATCCTTGGTTTGACAGTCGATCCAGTAAATGGTCCAACGGGAGTATGCTACACACGTGAATACGGCGGGCAGTTGACCATGTCAGTTGGGCCGCCACAATGTTGTAGTGACCACGTACACCGCTGAACGTGTCTTCCTCGAGATCGCGACTCGCATCGTACGCAAGAAACAGGCTTATCTCGTTGATACCCTGTTCGTACGCGTCAGTAGATCCGAAACAAGGATGTAAGTAAAGAAAGGTAGAGACACCTCACGAAACTCCTTCGGGGTCGTGCTGCTCTCTCGCAGCTTTGAGAGTCTTGCATTTACGACGGGGTGGGAGAGTACGTGGACTTTGGAGCTTGCCATAGCTCACGGTTCCGTCTCTTCAGATGAGAGTGAAGAGGTCGATCAGAGAGCAGCAGAAAGGCCTTTATAGATAGGCGCCTTGCTGCATCGGGCCCGATCACCCTAGCTCAGCTACCATGACGTCAATCGCAGGCTCAGCAGGATTGTGTTCCTCTCGCCGCTCATTTTGTAGCTATACTGAAAATATTTTACAAGTGTGCATCTTCAACATTCAAATCGCCTATTGCACAGATATTTCAAGTAACTCGTTTCACATACTCTTTTGCTGCCTTTCTGCAACACCGCCCCAAATCCTCCGCCACTTTCTCCCTGTCCAAGATATGCCTGGCTCTCACTTCCTCCGTCGTCTTCTCCTTGAAGGCTTCAATCAGTACATCGGCGGCCTCTTTCAATGACACCATGCTGACATCAGTAAAACTACGCGTCCTTTCGTCGGGGACAGGGAACTGGCCTGGGGCGAGGTGGAAACAGATGGCAGAGAGCACAGTTGACACGGGAGAAAGGTTGGATGTGGGAGTGCATATGAGGGGAAGGGTAGAGTGGGCGATGGCGGAGACTTTCGAGCGGCCAGCAAATTGCGACGCGAAGTAAGCCTGTAGTGAAGTTCTAATTATGGGCCAGTATAACAGGGAGAAGGAGACTTGCCAAGTTGGTCTCGAAAAGGAAGATGGGTACAACAACGAAGAAGTCTCTGCAACAATTCAGAACGTGTACAAAGTTCGGTGAATGTGCACTCACATAGTCAGAGTGACAGGGAGCAAAAATGCGGAGCTGGATGAAGGGTCGTCTTTGAGTAGCCGGTTGTGTGAAACGTTCAACACGTACCCAACCGCACTGTACGTAGCTTGCTTCTGTGTCTGTTTCAGCACCTCCTCAATCTTGCTCTTCATGAATTCAGGTTGCATAGCCTGCCCGTCTGGACCGACTGCGTCGTTGGGGTACAAGACAGTCAACTTTCATCGAGATGATTAGTTCACAGCAGGAGTCTCCCAAAAATCGAAAAACATCTGAGCTCACCTCGCCGAGCTTACGTTGCGGTGGAACACGCCCGAGAGCTTCTATACGAGAGTTCGGAAGCCATCGAATGACTGTATCCGCCACCTAGAGTGTATGCGATCAGCACTCGTTGGCTGCAAGCACCGATAAACTTACGCCAACGGCCTTCCCCTTGAACGTCTTCCATGTCCCAGCCTCCGGTTCCATGCCCTTGCGTATCTTGTCCCCTTCAGCGATCTCCTCCTGCCACTTCCTCTCAGCTTTTTTGATTACCCCCTCTTTCTCTACGTCCTTGCCATTCTCATCCTTTTTGGGCTTGGTGTACGGGGCCCTGGGAAGAGCATACAGAAGGTAAGGTGAAACAGGCTGTTTCGAGGGACCATGCCTGGGTGGGGGGAAAGGGATAGCGAAGATAATGGTGGGGAGGTGAGATTCGTCGTGTGATGAATTCGAGTCTGCCTTGGGGTGTTGAGACCCTGCAGCGGCAGTGTGTCCGTCTGAGCTACTGCCTAGTGTAATGTCTGTCGGGTCCGTATGAGCATAGAGTTGCTCATGCGCTGGTTGTTGTTCTTTCTGCATGCCGTGTTGTTGCTCGTTGGAAGTCATCTCGTCGGTGGTCGTAGTCGACGGTCAGCCGCAGCGAAGGGATGTTATAAGTAAGAGCGAGGAGCCTGTGTGGCATTTCCAATGTGAGATGGGCCGACAAGAAGGTCATCGCGCCTAATAAGTAAGTAGCTCAAGTAAAGTTGTGTGACGCAGTATACGTAGCAGTTCTGGTTGATCCGCTCAAAGGGTCCGTGAGTAAGCAATCGAGCAAAGCGCGGTCACGTGCCCACGTGATAAATATCGACCATGGTCCATGACGCGTCGAAACCGTCGACGTCTCCTACCGTCGAAGCGGGCAACTCACCAATGCTATCTGAACCTCAAACAACCCAGCTTTTTATTATTATAATTATCATTACCTCAACCACTTTCAGAGACTAGCTTTACCGGCTCAGCGCTGCAGTGGTGCATCACACGGAGGGAGCGCCTTTGCTCCATATGCTCACAATTGCTTATCCTCCACCACGACTCGCATCAGCCCATTGTAACCAGTCCACAGGTGCTAACTTGCGTCTTGCCGTACGACGACACCCATAACCTCACGACTCACAGTTCTGACGAATCATCCAGATCGAAATGTCCTTGCGAGCTGCAGTGGGTGGGGCCCGTCGCTTCGTGTGGGGAGAGGTACCGCAGACAAAGCAGGAGAGGAAGCTCCTGTTGAAGATAGATTGGTTTATACTCTCGTATTGCTGTCTCATGGTATGACTTTCTATTGCGGACAATCTTCTAGTACTGACTGTCTCTTCAGTATTTTACAAACTGTGCGCCTGATTCAACGCATCTCCAACGTAAACACAGTCATCGTGACTAGTCGTGCTGTGCGCGGCATCCAGATCTAGACAGGTCGAACGTAGCAAACGCTTATGTCTCTGGGATGCAAGAGGAACTACGCATGGTTGGAAATCAGTACAACGTGCGTACCATCTACCCATATCGAGCTGCCTGGCTATGAATCCGTTTACGCCGTGCAACAGAAAATAAATACAATCTTCACGTGCGGATACATTGTCGGAATGATACCAAGTCAGTCTCACCATAACTCGTTGTTGTACTCTCGTGTTAGTTCTAAACGTTATTATTCTAGACAATCTCATGCTTCAAGTCGTTTCCCCGCGTGTGTGGCTGCCAACTATGCAAATCGTCTGGGGTGTACTTACTATGTGGTAAGGGATTTGTTTGCTCTGTCTTGCCTCGTTTACGTACTTTTTGCACATACAGCACGAGCGCAGTAGGCAATGTACAACAGATATACGCCATCCGGTTCTTCCAAGGCATAACCGAGTCGTCCACATTCGTCGGGACGCATTACATTCTGGGCGCGTAAGTAGTACAATTACTATTGCTCAGTGTGGTGGAGCTGATGGCGAGGCTGTGTTTGGACGCGAGTAGGTGGTATAAAACAGGCGAATTGGGAAAACGATCAGGCATATTCACCAGCTCGGGTCTCGCAGGCACGCTGTACGATATTTCACTTCGTTGGCAAAGTCAAAGTTAACGAATCTGGGATCTACGTTGCAGATTCTCTGGTGTCCTTCAAGCGGCGGTATATCAGTACGTATTTCTTCTGTCGACGTCCATCACATGAATGTATTCGTTGACCACTCAACTTTCACAAGACATCTAAACGGGCATGCAGGACGAAGTGGCTGGCGGTGGCTGTAAGTCTTTGCTCAAACCGCTCTGCATGAACCCCTTAAACTGGATAAATATGTGTGTGATGCATGATAACCGACGACTTCCGTTGCTTTTCTTCCACTAGGTTTATCATCGATGGAATCATCACTCTACCGATTGCCCTATACGGCTTCCTTATCTTCCCTGACGTACCTACCACGACCAAAGCCTTTTACCTCACGAAAGAAGTAAGCTATGTTGCGCTCAATCTGAGCTAATCTCACATGATGTATGTGCCGCAGGAACGTCTCCTGTCATACGAACGTCTTGAGGAACGCGACAGCCGAAAGGACGTATCGCATTCCAGACCGACGTTGAACCTCTTCAAGCGCGTCCTGAGCCGATGGAGGTGGTACGGATGCAGTCTCCTCGTACGTATCCAATGAACCAACCTCTCCCTCGTCACCTACTCAATTCTCCCAGTTCCTCATCTCTGGCGAGACAGAATCATTTGGCTCGAACAACCTCATGGGTCAATGGCTCAAAACTCTCACCGCGTCCCCTTCCTCCCCTCACCACTACACTGTCGAACAAATCGATTACTTGCCCCTAGGGGCCACCGCCTTCGGCATCGTCTCCACGCTTGTCTGTTCCACCTGGACGGACGCGACCGCCTCTCGCGCGCGTTGGCCCGTTTTGGTCTACATGTCTCTCGCCGTGATTGTCAGCAGCATTATTTTGCTGGCGACAAAGGACAGGAGTGGGTTGACTGGGTTGCAGTTCGTCGCGTGGTATTTGGCGGGGGCTAGTTATGCGGGGCAAGCGACGACGTTTGCGTGAGTTTTTTCTGTTCAGCTAAGAGTACTGGCTGCGGTCGTTGTACCCGCTGGATGTTCATTGTGTTTTGTGTTAGGTGGGCGAACCAGATTTGTGCAGATGACGATCAAGAGCGGGGGATCGTCCTCGCGTCGATGAAGTACGTTCCGATTCGTCCATGTTTCGACTGAAACCGCGTGACCTCCCTCTTCTGCACTGACCGCTTGAACCTCTGATCTAGCATGTGGAACAACGTCATCAACGCTTGGTGGCCACTCGTATTCTACCCCGCGACAGACTCGCCGTGGTTCACGAAGGGGATGTGGGCCATGATTGGAACTGCGCTGGCGACGTTGGGTGTGACGGCGTTGGTGTGGTGGCTGGAGAGGAGGGAGAAGAGGCGAGTGACGGGTAAAGAAGGCTTCAAACAAGGCGGTGGTGAGAACGAGGGAGGAAAGACGGAGGTTGAGATGCAGAAGACGGATAGCAGGGAAGAGGGGGAAAGACATAGCTATGAGAAGGAGAAGGAGGCGTGAAGGAGGATTTGGAACGTCTTGGCATAACCGAAACCAATGTACCATAAAAATGTATATATTCCTTTTGAACGCTACATCAAAACTTAATTCCTACCTTTTCATTGTATGTCTTAAGGATGCAACTGTCGCGAGTATGTGCGGAGTTGAAGTACTAGTCATGCTCCGTGCTCAGCACCGCACCGCACCCACGACACTTTTCAGAGTTTGCAAGATCTTTGACTTTCTATTTAAATAACGAATAACACTATGGTACAAAGTATAATTTACGTAGTACAGTAAACTGGGAACGCCCATTGTTCGTGACGACTGACCAGCACGTCGTACATCGGTAGGGTTTGCCTGGTGTCCAGGCAAGACAAGGAGTGGACGTCATCAGGACGTATTTGTGGTCGTGAGACATGACGAAGATGCAAGACGAGACAGCAGGTGCGACGTGACGACAGCGAGAAGTGGAACATCGTACAAAGTGGTCGATGTCCTTGAAAGGAAAATAATGAGAGAATTGCAGTGGGAGATGGAGGGGGCGTATGTGAAACATGGATGTGAAAGGTGAATGAAGGTTTTGCAATGAGAGCAGAGCGACAAAACGGTCTGCAAAGCATTGACGGAGCTGTTCTGGAGAGGAAGAATTTGCCTTTAGATGCAACGTCTCAAACGTTGACGACTTTCAACACACGCGGGCTATCCGACAACGGTACCCCAAACTCGTCCGGGAGTGGTGGGGCAACAGGTGGTGGGCCAGGATGCAAAACCACCGCAGACGACTCGTACAAGGACGCAGCGCTTGCCTTCCTACTATGTCTCCTCGAGGTCCCGCTCGTAGGCGTCTTGGGTGTGGATGGGCCGTCCAGGAGGGACGACCTCCTTGGCGGGGCTGCCCGTTCCTGCGGAGACTCCACCACAGGCATGTCAGGGTTGGCAGAGTAGAGAGCATGTTTCATCGGTGATCCGTTGAGCGAGCCTGCAGAGAGCGGACCAGGAAGGGGAGAGATGGCTGTATCGACCGTCAGGAAGGGTGGGGGAGGCTTGCGTTGGACAGGGCCGACGTTTCGAGTACCGATGGTAAATAGCTGTGGTTGGAGAGGCGCATGCGCCAAGTCATACAATACCGATTGCGACATGGGCGGTTCGGCGCCCTCAAAGGGGTTAGGAAGACGCGAACCACGGTGGAAAGACTCGGTGGGCGAAATATCAGTGGGAGACGGATATTGCTGTTGCTGCTGTGATGGCGCATATGGCGCTGCGTATGTCGTCGGTGGTTGATCATACGTTTGGGCGACCATCGGCTGATGCTGGTACACGGCTCTTTGCAAGGGCGGAGTGACTCGAGCGACGGCTCGGGGCGGAAGTTGCGCGTAAGGTTCTTGGATACCATGCAGGACATTGCGTGAGGGGTAAGGGGGTTGACCATACGTAGCAAGAGGAACACCACGCTGGACTTGGCTGAGACCCCTGGTTGTAGCTGCACCAACACCATAGCTTGCGCCTTCACTCCTCGCCCCACCAACCGCCTCCATCTTGTCGATAACGTCAACACCCCATCCTCGGTTAGCCGTCGCGCCTTTCTCGACGTCCGACGTGCCATGTCCCACAGTACTTGACGCTCCGCTACCGAGCCCCGACAATCTGTCCGATGAGAGCTCATCAGCGAAGTTGCCCAGCTTTTGGCGACGACGCTTTCGCATAGCCCACGTTCCGACCAGAACGAGTAGGATGACTCCAAGGACAGAACCAACGGCGATGACACTAATGGACAACGGCTTGTTGGCTAAAAAGCTCTTTGGCGCTGTGTCCGCTGCGTTGGTGGCTGCAGATGGTGTCGGTTTTGCGAAAGCCGCAGAGCTGGAACCAGTAGAGACAGTAACTGTACTGGGCGTGTCAGGAGCCGGAGCAGCGGAGGTGATTAAGGCTGGAGCGTGTTCAGTCGCAGTAGCCGTCACAACGGTCACCGCAACATTGTGGCTCGAACTCGCTGAACTGTTATACAGGCTGTTAGAAGACGGCGACAGTGGGATATGTATGGCACGCGTACCTAGAACTACTGAACCCAATTGATGTAGGATGGGAGGTTACCAACGAGCTACTCTGAGTGGTGCTGCTCGAGGAGGCCACAGGCTGCGAAGACGAAGAGGAATGGGTAAGCAGCAGAGGCTGTGACTGGGTTGGTAACAAAGGACCGAGAAGACTGGATAGGATATTGTCGGTGCTACTGCAGATGATCAGCTATCTGGATTGAGGAGAGACGCGACTTTATACTCTCACACACTGGGTAGTTCGTCGACAGCTATGGGTATCTGGGTCAGCTCACTGCTCAGAGACAGTGGTGAAGCATTCACTGGCACCTTGATCACCACTTCCCTGTTGCGACGGCGCGCCAACCGCGACCATGTTGGCGAGGTCGTCGAGAGCAGGCATGAGCGATGGATTTTGAGCAACGAGAAAGAGAGGCAGATTCTCCGTTCAATTGTGGACCTGTGTTCGTAAAACGAATGTTGGTGGAAGTACGGATATGAGATTGTGGCCTTCCGGAGACCGTCGAATGGGCTTGGCTGAGGATGTCTGTTTCAGAAACGAATCAACGCTGGTATACGCGGGACAAAGGGAATTGAAGGTGGAAAAGTAGCTGAAAGGGCCTGCCCATTGACCTCGGGAGGAGGTGGGCTGAGTGGAGTCGGGTATTTGTTTGTATCGCTACAGCACCAACTCGACTGTCCTCGCGTGATCCCCACTGTCGCCATCGTTACGATGCAGTATATTGGCACGCGACAATGGGCCAGTTCAACAAACACGAGTGTACAATTCCCAAGATCAAACAATACAGCGAATGTCACAATACAATCATCAACAAATTGGCCCGTACGCCTGACCAGCATGGCGGTCCATGATATCTCTCAGAGGACCAAGCAAACGAGTGAACGTACTCGCGTCCAGTGCCGCCACCTTCAGCTTCGGCTTCGACAGGTCTGTTCGCACCAGAGCACTCACCGTCGCAGCCCGGGGCTCTCGACGAAGTAGCGACAGTTCTGCAGAACGACCAATGAGAGACAGAAGAGAGGCCAGTCATGCTGCTCACCTCCAAAGTAGTCACCCTTCTGCAGATGAGCAACCTGTACCTCCTCGCCGCTAGGCAGTTTTTTGGTGACAATAGCTTCGCCATCCTCAACGAAAAAGAACGTGTCCCCAATGTCTCCCTGCTTGACCACCACCGTGCCGTCCTCACAAACTTGACTGATCAACGCGTCCGCAATCTTGCTACGCTCCTCGGGCTCCAGATGGGTCAGGAGCGGTGTCGACGACAGGAAGCCTTCGTACATTGTACGTTTGCGATGCGCCGCCTTCAGGATGATGGTACGGAAAGTGATTCGATCGAGTGACCAGAGAATCGAAGGCTCAATGGAGACGACGGACGCAGCTCGAGGGTGTCCATACATGAGCGCAAGCTGACCAAACGCGCTACCTTCCCTGCACTCGTCCACCTTCATTCCAAATTCTGGATGGGATCCGGGTTGGACGAACTTGTCCGTGCGCGGCGCCACATTAGGGCCGTTGAACCAGTCTGGTGGAAGGGGCTCTTCGCGAATGTAGCATTCGAGATAGCCTGACTCGACGACGTAAAAGTACTCTCCGACATCTCCCTGCCTGATCACCACCTCGTCTTTCTCGACTCTGATCTCCTGCATCGCGTTGAGTACTCCTCTTTCCTGCTCCTCATCGAGCCCACGGAACATGAAGTTGTTTTGGATTGACCCGCGTATGCGCGATATTTGCTCTTCAGTCTTGGGATACACGCGAAGTGGCTCGTCGAACTCGCTGTCCATGGGGATGGACTCCGCGCTGACTGACGTCCGTCTCGCAAGAATCATAGATGAGGGTGGCTGGAGGAATTCGCTCGGGTCATTAGGGGATATAACACCGTTGGCAAAAGACGTGAAGGGATCTGCGGGGCTGAGAGGAGAGGAAGGCGTGAGGTCTTCGCCGTCGAGCCTGAAGGTTGGGGGATTCACGATGTTGTTATTCGACGTATCGTGCTGGGCAAGCAATGCGTTGCCAGGCACATTGAGCGTTCCAAACGGGCTGGAATTGTGGATGGACGAGCGCGGTTGGGTGAACATCTGCGAGAACGGGGAGCCAGCAGTCGCAGAGGCTGTTGGACTGAGCGGCGTGTCTAGATAATGATCTGTGGGCAAATCGCGAACGGGGGAAATTCTGTTCGAAAAAGAATCGCGAGTACGCGTACGTTGCTCCTCGAGTCTTGCCTGGAACCAATTCGCGCAGAACTGGAGGGCATCCTTTGGCTGGACGCGATAGGCGTCGCGGGTCAAGTCCGAGATGAGGGAGTCGAATGTGGACATTGCCTCAGGAATGCGCGTGAGTGGCGAAAGAGTACCGTTTCCCGGCTCTGTATATATACCTTCCCTCAACGGTGCTGCAATTTGGCTGTTTCGACGTGAATGGTGGGTCTTTGGTGGGAGCTGGACGTGGGCGGGACTGATCTGTCGGTTACAAACGCAATGAAGTGGACGGCGGTCGCAACACTGCAAGGCAGATTGGCGATTGCCGCTGTTGCCACGTGGCATGTTTGGCAAGTATCCATTTCGCAGTTCGTCCTGTCATTTCTGATACGATGCAAACACAAATGTCCCTTGGGCTGGTTAGTTGAATATATACAGCGCTTGCTGAGAGGAGCACAAACGACGGTGCCCCTTAGTATGCCACAATTTATTTTAATTCTAACTGCGCTAACTGCGGGTTTTCACGTTGCACGAGGGACAACGCGATGCAACCGTACTATGTCCAACAACACTGGCAGATACACCAGATCTCCAGCAAGTACAACGAACAGCCATAGTACGATAGGTGTCGCTGCGAGCGGTGCTGCACAGAAAATGTTCCGCGAAGCACGAACTACAGCTGCTGCCATATTCGGCAGTTATTGTGGCCTGCACGTGGCAGTCCGACTCCACGTCAGTGATGAGCGCTTGAGCATCACGAATCAGGATGTTTCAGTCTGGTCTCCAGGTCGTTCACTCTGGCCACTCTCCATCTCGTTTCTGTTTCTCTCCATCTCCACTGGTTTTCTATCTAAATGTCTACGGTCGATATTCGTGTCGAGCTACCCGCCTACTCTCATTCGTTCCAGATACAAGTCGACCGTCGGGCGTCCATCAAGGACGTCAAGAGCGAGATTCAGCGCACATGCAGGGGCTCACCTCAGGTCAGCGGCCAAAGGCTTATATGGCGGGGTCGTCTGTTGAACGACGCCGAGATAGTTGAGGGGGTCTGGAAGGTGTGTTTTCACCTTATCAAGAACGATGTGAGATTCACGACGAACTTGAACGCATAGTCCGCGAATGATCCTCGAGTCGTCCATCTTTCCGTACATCCCTCTGCCTGGACAGGAGCTCCGCCAACACACCTACGTGACTTTCCAACAATAGCGCCGCATACCGCACAACAGCCGTTGTTATCTGCGCCGATACCCCAGCGATTTCAACGCCGAGATCTTGCGACGCCTGCTGCACCCTCGCCATTACATCCAGTACCCGTGCACCCGACACCCTTGCCTCTTGAGTTCATCCACAATAAGCACAACACCGCGCTATACGTGCTGATTAACGGCACCCTCCCTACCTTGGATACCCAAATGGTTCCGCGCGTTAACTCGGCAACTCGCGCTCACGCTCAGCGTGTGCTAGAGATGCACGGATATTCCTGGCCTTCTGTTCTCGACGAGGAATATCCGCCGCCTTCCGCAGCTAGTCAAGGTGTGAAGTACGAGCATGTGACAATCTAGTGAGTACTACAACCGTCTTTACTAACGAGCAGTTCTAACGCATCGTTGTCGAGCAGCGGCGCAACATGCCTCAGCCTTACGACACCAGATAAGACCCCGTCCCCAATTCAGCAGCACGCCTTGAAAGTGTTAAGAAGTACCTTCTCGCTGTTGGAACTTTCAGCTCCAGATCCGACAATCTACCAGCCCCTTCCTCAGTTCAACCCCCAGGTTCAGATGCCTGCGACAAATCTCAATCAGCACTTGCACCAGCTTGGCTTCCCCGCTTTAAGGGTAGCACCAGGCCAGAATGCCAATCAGAACCCACCCGACCCCAACAACTTTGTCCCCCTCGAGGTCCGAGCTATCCCGCTCCGCGCGCTTATGGTCCCACTCATGATGCTGCTCTTCCGAACGTGCATCTTGGTCTATTTCTTCTCGCCGTCAAAACGACCTTTGTTCGGACTGATTCTCTCAGCATACATATTTTATGAGGCTTGGGGTGCGCTGCGCGGTGTTCTTGGAGGGGATCGCCTGAACAACGACGATGCGGCGGGGGAGCAGCAAGGTCGTGCCGATAACGGCGCTGCTGCAGGGGAACAACCACAGCAGGCCCCTGGACAGGACGTTGCCGCTGGAAACAACAACGCCAACAATGCCAACAACCACAACAACAATCGCAATCAGCAACCCACCGGACGGAGTTTAGGAGAAAAGATTGTTAATATCATCGCCCATTGCCACCTGAGCCATGAGGAAGCCGTTCTGAACGATGGTCACCGGTATCGTCCGAGCACGTTCACGGTCAAGGCTCGCATTTTCGTCTTCTTGTTCGTGGCCACTTTGCATCCTGCCGTATGGGATCGCCGAAGAAGCTTGCTGAAGAAGCGGGAGGGTCGTCTGAGGACAGAGGCGAACATGAGGCAGTCCAGCGAGGCGGACGAGGCGACTGAGCCTGAACGATTCAGGTCGCGTCAGCAGATCGTGGATCGACACCAGCGGAGGCCGAGTTGGGTTCAGGCGTACGTCGAGCGAGTATTGAACACAGAGTGGGCCGATGATGCGTAAGTGGTGTCGAAGGGAAGAAGATGTATCATGTAGTGGCGTGGTTGGTTGATGTGTAAAAATAAGGCAGTATAACGGACAGCTTTTTTCTGTTCTTTCTTTCTCTCTTTCTCTCTTCTACTTATACACAGTCGTCCTCGCTGATGTCGTTCCTCATCGTTCTGCAATGTAGACCATATACACACATAGGATATTTATATTTCTCTGGATACTGAATTGTGGTTCGCAACGACGCATAGTTGGCGGGTACGAGGTGGCGCGACAGTTTGATTTCAGCGAAGATGCTTGGTGGGTTTGAATATGCATCTAGTACACTGACGAATTATGCAGCCGTAAGTAGTCTCAAAGGACCACTTCTGAGCTCGTTTTCGTTACAACTGCAATATGTCACGCACGAAAGCGAGTTTGCAAGTGATTGCATTCATCATCATCATCATCCGATATACTAGTACGCGTCATTACAATAAACCCGAACTCTACCAAACCCATAAGAGAAGAGGGAAGAAGAAATGAGATACGGAGGATCGAGCGATTGTGAATTACTACACAAGAAAAAACAGAAGAGCGGGTGATGGAATTATAACAAACCACGAGGAGCTGCCAAAGGACAACAAGCGAGCGGGTAGTAGGTGATTACGGAGCAAATGGTGATACACACAACAAGGGGGTAAGGAGGAGGGGTAGGTTTCGTTACCAATTGTGCGTCACATATTGGTGTGGGGGACATAAGCTCGGAAAGCCGCCGAGCGGTTCATGAGGTGGATGGTGAGTGAAAAATGTGGCGTAAGATGTTCTCCGTAATATCCGCTTTGTGTCCGCGACCTCAAGTTTGAATTATGCCGAGCTATGGAACTGGACGGTCCTCGTAGCATGGCTCTTCAACCACCCCTTGAATGCCACGACACCTAGTGTCCAGCAGAATGCCAAACACGTCACAGCAACCGCCACGTTCAAGAACATCATCATGTCATCGTGCCCCCTCCGCATGGCGGCAAACGTCACCTCCTCCGTCGAGAGCGTGAACACGAGCCCACCGCACGCGAGGAAGAACGACGCGAGAGCCTCCGTCGGTGGTCGGGATGGCAGGATACTCCGCGGTGGACCCAGCCACAGGAAAAAGTAGGTGATGCATCGGAGGACGGCGAACGCGGTCAGCAAGTTGCCCCATAGCTGGTGGATTTGTATTTGGAAGACGTAGGTCTGGTGGTGGGCAGCCATGGCGGCGCCGGTGATACCGATGCAGAGAGCAGGGAAGGGATTGAAGGAGGCGATGTAACTTGGGGGTTCAGCGACGGCTTCTTGCGAGCGAGTGGCTGGGGGAAGGGCGGCGGCGCTGCTGGAGGCGAGCCACCTTCGGACACGCTTGGACTCGATGGCCATACCGATGAGACCTGCAAACCAGAACATGACGGCGATAGAAATGTGTTGGACTTGCTTTGTCGTGTACGGGGAGCCTGGCGCTGCGCCGAACCGCTCCATCCAGGTGTTGGTAACGCCATACACAAAGATGACGAGGCACTCGACAAACTCTGCAGACACGTAGGACTTTGACGGCGCACGGTTCCATGCCCAACCGAGCTCAGAGAAAGCGCCGAGGTAGCGAGCGAACGAGACGAGACCATACGACCAAAATATCCCGCCCTCTGAAGTAAAGTACGAACGATCAATCTCAAGTGTGGAGTAGGAATTTCAAGGTACGCACTGATAAGATGAGCGAGGCACCCGTTGATGTAGTTTTCACGGCATCCGCCGGTATACACCACAATCCCGGAGGTCAGCTGGAACAGCCCTGCGAAAACCAAACCACGCTCTGAAATCGCAAATATAGCGCTTCCAACTTTCTTCAGGAGCCCAACCCTCCCAAGACCACTCCAGCTCGAACGGGGCACACTCTCATGCAAAGTGTCGTCGGAATGTATCGACCCTCTCGGTGAGTGCTCGAACATTGTGCGCTCTGAAGCTGCTGACTGGGGATAGCGCGAGTGGTGGTGGCTGTCGTCGTTTGCCCACTGGTCGTCATCATGCTCGTCCGAGGCTCTAGGACTGTAGTCGGTGTTGATAGGTGTGACCAAACGCGCTCGTCGTTCCTGAGGCGTTGGTTGACCACCTTCGAGCTCTCTCGCCTTGAGCTCCGCGACATCCAGTTCGTCCGAGTCCGCTGAGATGAGACCTGTGTACTCGGCACGCGTTCCAAACTGACGCTCCTCTGCCCGATCGAGGACGACAGCTTGCCAAACACCTTTGAACGTGAATTGATCCTGGCCGGCGCGGACGCCATTGACGTAGGCCACGAGACGCCCACCGAGAGCGATCAAGTCAAATGCAGAGAGCACCACTGCTATGAACAGAACCACGTAGCCCTGAGAGCTGTGTCTTTGACCTTGATACCTGATTCGCAACGGCCAACGGTCAGTGCTGCCTCTCGCCAGTCGATACTGGTTGCAACTCACATGTCCGGAGTGAGTTTCTTGTAGAGCCCGTTCGCAGCCAAACCGAGCGACACGAAGACGTAGAACAGTATCGTAGCGAGACCGTGCGATGCATGTCTTGTGGAACGAAGTGCGATGCCTAGATATATGTACATGGGTCTAGGTACGTATTACGACCTGGAGCGGGGAAGACTCACCTACTGGGAGTGCGCCGAAGAAGGCTGCACTCATGAAGAATACATGGAGACCCATCAAGCCTGGATACCGGCTCTCTTCAGGATGTACTCTGTCAATGTCTAGGGACCAGTACGAGTCTGGTGTCGGTGCGTGGCTCATTAGAACCTCTGTTTCGTTGAGCACTGTGATTGGCTGGGCATGGTGGTCGTGGCCATGGTCGTGCCCCTGAGCATGCGCATGCTCTCCGTCTCGCCGCCACAGCAGGTCTTGTGGTGAACGGGCTGCGAGCTGGGAGACCTGGTTGTCGAGTGAAGGGGCCGCGGTGGCGCATAGGGCGGTGAATGCGATTAGGAGGGGGAGGGAGGGCCAGTGAGCTCGCATGGCTGGTGTAGTCGACTGGGAGAGAGGGGAGGAGGAAGAGGAGGAGGGAAGGAAGAGGGAGGGTAGGGGAGGGGTGCTATAAATCGTGAACGAGGTTCGGAGGGAACGGAAGGTGGACGATGATATGACTGATCCTGGTTATCGCGCCTGTTTGGCCCAAGTTCGACGGCCGTCGTCCATGTTCCAACCGATGTTGCGATGACTAAACCATCCTCACTCTCGGCGCCAAGCTCAACGTCCGATCCCAGCTCGTCTCTCACTGCTGTCGAGTCGCTCTCCCTCCCTCACCGCGATGCGTCGCGATTCTGGACGGTCTTGACCACCGCCATCTCAACTCACGAGCCCCGAGGCAGACACCATTGGGATGAAGCGGAGCCACGGCCGCTTACTCGAGAGAGGAGTAGTCAGCGAGTGTCGGATGAATATGGTCGAGATATTTGTGACCGTCGGATCTAGCCGCTCCCCCAGATCGAACGCGTTCGGCACTCTTCGGCAATCCAACCATGCTCTAAATCAATTCCGTCCTAGCTGCCACCAACGCTCGCAGCCTGTTTCGTGCAGACCAGACGGCCAAGTACTGCGTGCTCAGTGCGGCTGGCTGGTAGTTCGCAGGCTTGTGTCGAATGCCACAATAACGGACTAGTACTCGACCCACGTCTGTCGGATTTATTCCATATTCCATCATTCCCATGGCCGACACACCTCTCAGGCGGCGTTCCCACAAAGGGCGGTATCACCCTTGTTCTGGCTTGGAACATATCGAACCCGTGCTATCTCCGAGGCTACGTAATCCTCGTCCTGTTCTCCTGGCCTTCCAGCTCGCGGTTGCTTCATGGCCAGCACAGACGCCCTCGGTTTCCGAGGTTTGCCACAACTGTCCCTGCGCACGCCAACACGCGCGGTTGGTCGATAAAATTGGTGAACTGGTGTGTATACCGGCAACCGTCGAGCCTGCACACTCTGACACAAAACGCTTGCAGTCCGTTTTTGCTTCCGGATACTTGGTACTTATGACTCGAACGGACTCGATCATCAATAGATGATATGACGCCATGGATAAACTCGGCTTGCGCAACATTATATTGTTCTGTCTTTGTCAGAGTGTACAGCACACTGCTCAAAGTTAAAACATCATGATCATATCAGAAGCAGTGATACAAGTCCAACATACTAGGCAGGCACGCGCCAAGTCCAGCCCAGCACCGGTGTTTTCGATGCTGGTGAACAACGAAAGGCGAGGTCGTTCCGGCCTCCACGAACGGTCGCGTGACAAATGCAAACGTCTGGTCTTGGTACGATGTGTCGGCAGCAGCATCCCAATCGGCCCGCGTCAGGGATTTTCGGATTATCGTACAACGCAGAAAGGTGAGAAAGAATAATAAAGGAGTAACTTTGTAGTAACATCAGGAGCTTCGCACCTCAACATCGCAACATCCGAATCCCAGCAAGCATCGCATTACCGACGCAGAAACAACACGCAGCGGCATGCATCTTGCAGTCCTTGGCTGCGGAGATGGCGAAGGAAGCCTGCGCAACACGACCACATAAACAATAGGCACATGAAGAACATGAGATGACCTCGTTGGTAGCCAATGCACAATACATGTACCTTGCGGCGATCCCAACTTCCGTAATGTGACTGCGCAAGATGACACCCTGCGGGACGAGCTGTATATTCGAGCCAAGGCTGTGTGCTGCATATGAAACTGCGCACTGACCAGTATCAACAGAACGTTGCTGGTCAAAGTTCTGATAGATCCACTTACAGGTCATATAGACGTCTATACTGCGCCGGATGGGTGTCTGCGGCCCAAATTGCCCTTGCCGAGCAAGCTATCTGAACGTTGTCCTGCAAATCCGGACACGGAGCTGCGCACCTCACAAGCCAAAAAGCAAGATATTGGTGGCCAAACCGCTGAGAATTCGAATGGAAATAAACTCGACGTTCCGTACCGCGCAAGTTGATATTGTACGGCCCAAATTGCCCTCGACACCACTCACAGCACAACTTAATGTGAACGTAAAACATATATGCTGTGTCACGATACTGCAAAGCGAGCCAACGGACTGCGCACCGATCAGCTCTAGCCAACTCAAGGCTATCGGTTCATTGGAACTCACACTTTTTGTTCCCACTTGCACAGTTATCACCTACAACCCAACCGCACTGAACCCCGTCTCCACTCCCATTAGCACACTCAACACGTAATCCGTCGACGCACCCGCCCAAACCCACACGCCTGACCAGCCGCACTTTTTGAACGCGTCCCAGCAGCTCGACCGACTGTCAAAGTCCACAGACCGCAATATGCGCGCAAGAGTGAGCCCTGCGAGGCCGACACCAAGATAGTAGGGTAACCCTTGTGCATTCATGTATCCTGCGAGCGTCCAGAAGGAGATGGTGCTCATGGAGAACGCTGTGAGTATGTTTCTTGTGCGTGACTCAAAGAGGAGGGCTGTCGATCGGACGCCGACTTTGACGTCGTCAGTTTTGTCCTGTGAAGTATGCGCAAGTTGAGGGAGAATGCAGGAGGAAGAGGATACGATATCTGTCAAGGAGGAGGTTAACGTACCTGGTGAGCGTATATAGTATCGTAGACGAGCGTCCAGCATACGCCACCGGCGTACATTGGGAGAGCGACGCTCCAGTTGACTGAGCCTGCGACTGCTGACCAGCCTAGCAACGCTCCCCAGTTGAACGCAAGACCTGGGAACACATTCATCGGTATAAACGACTACTACAATTGTGTGGATATTACCTAGTACAGATTGTGGCCAATACGTGTACCGCTTCATGAAAGGGTACATGGCGACTATGGGAAGGGATGACGCCCCAAGGAAGATGCTTTGACCGAGATGAGTCTCGCCACGGAGAGATTGAACAAAACAGAGCCAACACTCGCACCTATACCAGTTCAACTGCGTCAACACAGCGAGCCCTCCACTCAGCTGCAGCCCCAAGAACCCAAACGCCTCTGTCCGCGAGATATCTCCCCTTGCAATCGGCCTGTCCTTTGTCCGCTCTTCACAGCTTTTTTGAGCACGAAGAAAAACTCTTCATTGAATATATTAAAACTCGAGCACACACTCACCAACAGCCTTGTCAAAGTCCTTGTCCGCCATATCGTTGACCGTGCATCCCGCCGAGCGCATGATCAGAGCCCCGAGCCCGAACAAGCTGATGTACGTCAACGGAGTCGTCCAAGGTGCGGCGACGGCATACGAAGCCATCGTTATCGACCATGCTAATTACGGGAGATGATTCAGTCTGTTGTCAGAAAAGCGCGAAGAGAGAGAGAGACGCACTGCACGGGTAAAACAAGAGTAACGTCCCGATGGGTTTGTCTATGCGCGTCAGGTAAAGATATGGACGCAGCTTCGCGGGTGCCTTGTCTATCCATGTCTGCGCAGGGGCAACAGACAGCGGTTGGCCAATCTTTCTTGGAACGGCGACCTCACTTGTCGGCTGGTTCGACCTCTTTGAAGTCCGCGCAAGTCCTCGTGTCCACGGTTGGGATCCATGGAGGATTCGAAGTGGGCTGAGCCCATTATGTCTGAGTATGGTGGTGTTCAGACGAGACGCGAAGGGAGACTGCAAGTGCACATGGCGGAGTGCCTGCACGGAGAGCATGACAGAGACTGCCTCCGCCGGCAAGTAAGCTGTAATTTGACAACACACTTGTTAAACCCAGCGGCGCCGAGCGCCTACTCTTAATCCTCACAGTAAGCGACCATCGAGATAGCGGGATAGTTCTACAGATCCGTGAACCCAATGGCTAATAAGTCGTTTCCCAAAGCGAATTCCTATGTAATAACCAGTACATCAATTTAATACTAACAAGCGATTG
Organism: Cytidiella melzeri; assembly: GCA_022592445.1. Taxonomy (NCBI): domain Eukaryota; kingdom Fungi; phylum Basidiomycota; class Agaricomycetes; order Polyporales; family Irpicaceae; genus Cytidiella; species Cytidiella melzeri. Next base: position 77,108 of record JABYQR010000084.1, on the reverse strand, counting down.
CAGGCTGAGAGGTCGGTTGCCGATAACGGAGGAAGCTGATGCAGTACAGCCTGGTGCCAGTTCTGAAGTGGCTAGCCGGGTTTACCACTCCTTTGTGAGCTTGAATGTCCATTCGAAGTCTAATCGTTGAAACAGAGAAAACCTTTGGGTCAGAACGGGGTCTCTTTACCAGACGTAGTGACACATACCGATGAACACAGTGTTATCGTCGTCGATGACACGGCTGCGCACGTTGTACGTCCCCGAGCGGGCGAGCATACCAGAAGGCGATTCGTCTGTGTCAAAATCCTTCTTGTACGGCTCACCGGTTGGGCTTGGGCCGTATGAACCCAGCATCTGCTCGAGCTTGTCGACTACACCACTTGAGTATAATACATGGCGGCGAGGAACAAACACTGATACGCGTACCTTTGATACCAGAGCGCTTCACAACCTGCAGGTATCTGAGACCCTATTCGAGATCAAGCGTCAAGCCTGTACCCCGGGTTATATTTGCGATCGAGGTACGTACGGTAACGATAGAGTGGTTGATCTTGAAGGTGATGCGAACGCTGTGAGGTCAAGGTCAAAGCTCAATGAGGACTCAAAGGTACAAAGAATACGCACTTGTACTCTGCACCTTCCTTGATATGAATAGGGTTCTTCTTAATCTCTTCCAGGTGAGCAGTGTCCGACAGGTTGATGGTAATCGTCTTGCCCGGCGGTAGGGTAGGGGAATGGAGCTCCAAGGTAAGTATCGTGAGCTAAAGACGTATCGTGAGCCACGGGTCACTCGTTCGCATGCAAGAGCATACTCGCCTTGGGTCCAGAAGCAGGAGCAGAGGCATCTGGGACAATGCCAAGACTCGCTTTCCAGCGGTTCAAGCTCTCATCGTTGGCATCAAGGCCTGCATATTCGTCTACACTCTTTACCGCTGTAGGTTTGTAGCCTAGGACATCCAAAACGCGTGTAAGAATCACGGGGTCATGCTCTAGAGATAGTCAAAACGACGCTGCTGACCTGGCGTGGTCGTAGGCGCGAGATCATCATCTTCGTGCTACAGAAAGAGTCATGACCTTCGTTCGCATAGCAGCACATCTACTCACGGGAGCAGACATGGCTGAAATCGTTGTAGGAGCGTAGGAGGGATGTCGAACGAGTGAAAGAACACACGACGCGACGGTGAGTGGCCCAGGCTTGCAATTGCAGCACAACTGATCGATTTTCCCACGACTGCTAAGTGTATATGTAGCGCCGTCAAGTGGGTTTTGTTTGGATTTATATCCATCAACAGGCGCCCACTATGCAGCATAGAAAGTCCAAGTTCTGCCTCCGTGCGTGTACTGAAGCTCAGATCTCCGGACAAGCAGCACGATATAAGTTCAAAGGTATATATAGAAAAGCCTCTGTACATTGGCAACTAGTCAAGATTGGCAAACGGAAGATAAGTAGTAGCACGGCCCGATATCTAAATAAGTGGCAGAAATTTCGACTGACAGTAAACTATGAAACAAGCGATACATGGACGTAACAATACAGCAACGCACAATATAAGGAGAGCCACAAGCTGACCCACACTAGGCGGGATTTTTGCGGCCTTTCCCACTAAAAGGATGTTTTTGGAAGTCCCAGTACAGGGATCTAATTCTCGCCAGGGAGAGGTGGGTGCATTCCGTCTACGTGAGCGGTAAGAATCACTGTCGAACACAAATGCACTGATGGGACCCACCGCCTTTAAACCAGCATTTGCCCTTACTCAAATGAAAGCATCGTGCACCGCCTGGACAGACGTGACCCTGCGGCAGAAGACACCCTTAATTTCTAGTTTTCCAGTCGGGAGTTATGGAAAGCTCACCCAGCAGCACCTATCGCCGTGAGGACACTCGAGCCCTATTGGACAAACCTTCAGCTAAGGTTCGGGCCTAGAAGCCGACATATCCACGCAAAACGATCGAATACGTACCGTTTTTGAGGTAATTGCAGGGTGCCTTCTTAGCGTTCTTCGCGAGGATGTCAAGTTGCTCCGCAGAGAGGGCCCAGTCGTGCGAGTACTTGCAGCCGGGCTATCCTCATAAACCCGATCAGAATCTAGTCTAAGGTTTCGGCCTCGGACAACTTACGCCTTTCGAACATGACATGAGATAATGCTCATTGCACGGCGGAGGAGATTCTGGCATGTACAGATTATGTTCATTCTCTCAGTCCGAACATCGACAGCGGCTCACGTTTGTGCAGGGGCTGAAACAAGGTCCATGGTAAGAACAAGTCCAGTATTCTCCTACGCACGACCGACTTACCTTTGTTGGATCTATCGGCCTGACGGCAGTCCCTACGCCGCGTGGTGATCCAGCCAGGTGCAAGTAGGTCTCTGACTGCGGACTAATAAGCCCTCCGTTGGTTGTTACCGAAGTGGACGGGGCAGGTAGTGGAAGGGGCCCTGGAGCAATCAGTCCCGACCGCCTAATGACGCCCGGGGAAAGGTCGGACGCGAAGAGCCCTTCAACGCGAATGGACGGCAAGGCAAGCTGGTGAAGCTCCGCCGAGGGTTCAGCAGACCCTTGAAGGAGAACCAGCTTGCCGAGCAGTTCTTCCTGGCCAAGAGAAGATAATGTGCTGGAGTATGGATTGCCACGACCACCTGAGACGACGTGAATTAATTCATGGATTAGACAGCCCAGTGCACGGAGAGCCTACCGGCAAAGAAGACACGTAAAGTCTGAGGGAAACGCGTAAAGTTGTGGAGATACTCTGCAACAGTGCATCATGTTGTTAGACCTGAAGCTGTTGGTTGCGGAGATATATACTGACCTTTGATCTTCGAATTGACGGCATCGCTCGCTGAGCCCACCTCAATGATCTGAAAGCGAGGCGATGCTTGACTGAAGCCCGTCAGGAACCCGTCGAGCTGCTCGGCAGTGCAGAAGCCGTTGGCAAGGACGGTGTCGAGGATAGCTCGTTTGTTGATGAACACCGAGATCCAGAACGAAAGTCTCCCAAAGACTTGAACGTCCTCCTGGGAAAGGAACTCGGCAATGCCCTGGGTCATATCTTGCGCTGCTTGCGTCCCGCCCTGCTGACCGAGTGCCAGGAGGGACCGATTGAAGATGTTAGCTTCACCGTCGACGACGCAGAGGATGAGCGGATTCTGTCCCTTGAGCAACGTGTGAGAAGATGAAAGTGGAGACGAATGACGAAGACGGGGCAACCTTTATGCTCTCTAAAGAAGAAATTTGGCGGTTGAGAGTGGAAACCTGCGCCTTATGCGCTTTTTTGGCGAAGTCGGCCGCTTCAAGGACCGACGCGTGTGCTTGCTTCCAGACGGAGAGCTCTAATTCCAATTCGTTGACGCGGGACTCTAGGTCGGCGTTGTGCTTTACCGTGGAGGTCGACAGATCTGCGTCCGAGGTGAGTGGCGGTTGCGACGAAGAGAGGCAGGAAAGAGGAACCGACCTAACAGCCTCGTCAGAGCCTCGTCCCTGTTGCGAACGCATTGTCAGTTAGTGCGGGCGTGGCGCACAGCAGAACGGCGTGGGACTGACCACAGCTGCTTGTTCGCCTCCGCGGTAGACGGTAGGGCCATGAGCGCAGTGCCAGGCGAGGATGGAGGGCAGAGAGGGAGATGGTGAGGGACAGAAAGGAAGGAATGTGCGAACTGTCAGGGAGAAGGGGAGATATATAACCGCCGGACATTGTTGTGATTCCTGGGAGAGCAATGGATGATCACATCGAACAAGATGGCAGTTGGCTAGATCCTCGGTACACGAGGACTACACCAGCACAGCAAATGTTTATACAGACACACACCATCTTTGAATGCAGTGTAAGTAACGGCAACCCTGGTAACAAAAACTTGTTATCAGTCTTGCGTGGCAGAGCGCGCTCAAGGTGGTAACAACTCGTCCAAATGCGGTAATCTCGATCACTTGCTGTGCGCCACAATCCTCCCGTTACAGTGACCTCTTTTCATACCACTCAACAAGGCTGGCGTATCGCTGCGGAGAACTGCATCTCATGCATGGAAGCAAGGCTCATGGCCGGCTCTCCTGGAAACAGACAACGCGGACATGTATGTGGATTTCAGCTGTCTTCATATGTACCAGCCACAACTCCGGCTGGAAAACAACTTGGAAATCAGAATCAGAACAGTCGCTATGCGCAGCATCGAGGCATCTCCTCGCTTGAGGAGAACTGCACTCACCACCTGTGAATTGCGATACACAACGGCACTTGGACAGCCCATGAAGGCATAATGAGCTCATGTTCCTACCGTGGAGAGAGAGCGACTCGGTAAGATTGCAATCGTCTGTTTGGTGCTACAATATGTACGAGCGAAGGATGATAGCATTCACAAATCCTGTCCGTGTGCAAGCCTGACTAGACCCTCTACTGCATAGAACGAGCTGCGTCAGTGGCCAAATAAGCAATCATTGGCGAATGCGCAAGAAGCACCTAGATGCAACACACATCAGTGGAAACCCGAGACACACAATCAGGCTTGATACTTACCATTGCGACAGGGCCGTAATTTCTTGTACATGATCGCAAATTGCTTGCACTGTTCTTCGCTGAGGAGCCAGTCATGCTCCAGCCCACACGCCTGTCGTTGTTTGCAGCTCCCGCGAAGGTAATGCCACGCGCACACTGAGAAGTTTTTGGTATTCTAAACGCAGCGCGCGAATTTGAAAATACACTGTAGGTGCACTTACGTTTCTTCCACGGCTACGAAGAGCATGATGTCAGTGCTGCGCAGCGTGCTCGTTGTCGGCGGACGCACCACGACATTGCTGTTGAATCCATTCCCCGTGTACTCCGGTGATGATTTCGAGCTAAACGATTTTGTAGGAATCAGTATACTGCTAACGTATGTGACAGCTGATTACCTTTGTGCATGTTGGTTAGAGGGACACCGTTCGCTGTCGAGGACCTCTACACAGTCCAAAATTTGCTCCTGGAAAGAGTCAGTGAATGGAGTTGAAAGGGCACCACTCCACGTAGAATCGTCCGCAGGTTGGCGAGGCAATGCATTCAAGTCCCACACAATTGGGAAGTTCGCAACCGTCGTCTCCACTGGTGCTATATACTGCGGTGGAGGAAAACTTCCGAGTGGAATGGTGGGGCTAGAAGGTTCCGACTTTGAACGCTGACGTCCCTTCCCGTTTCGCGTGATCTGGTCAGGGTTGGTGCGTAGTTCCTTTTGTCCTGCCAACTTCTCAAGTTCGAAGAGCCCGTCCTTGCGTATGATGGGAAGATTCAGCTTTTTGAAACTAGGCTCTATATCCCTGTAGCCCGCTAATAAGCAGAGTTTATCGCGGTACCCTTCGGTGATGAGGTGACGCAGGGTTGTTGCGTATCCATTGTCATGACAGCCTGAAACCCGATAGTCAGTTCAACACAAGGATGGAGACCTGTGACGCACCTCCCAGGATAACAAACGTGGTCTGCGGAAACTTGACTTCCTCCTCGAGGTAAGCTGTTCAGAGAGGAATAGGATGTATGAAGTTACACTGAACTCGCAAGTAGTCGACGCACCTCTGATCTTAGTATCAGCTGCCTCCTTCTGAGCTCCGACGTCCGCCATGACAAATCGATGATGTGACTGGTTAAAGCCTCGGATGAAGCAGTCGAGATTGAGACTTGCTCTCCTCTTTCCATGGGTCTCCAACGCATTCTTCAATCCTTCCTTGTTACAGAACACCAGAACATGTAGCGCGTATGGCAGGTTGTGATCAACAGGAAATGCGGCTTGGATAGCTTGAGTGAGGAGCTCGGCAGCATCGTTCCCTCCTTTGATGCCTTCGTTCAAATATTCCTCGGAAAAGATGTTTCCATCGCCATCTATAAGACAGACGATACGCTGACACTAGACTGTGGCATTCACGAATATGATGGAGAGAGTCATGGTTTGAGCTCACATGGGCCTAACGTTTCTCGGCTTCTTGCTGCAGCAGCGCTACCTTGGCATGGGCATTGACAAGGAGCTCAATGTCATCTGGAGCATACGGGAGTTGAGTACGGTGATGTGGAGACCGTGAAGAGGTGTACGTGCCGCTCATAGCCGAGGAGTATCCTGCCCTAATTGAGTTGAAGGTGAAGTTAGCGTCAGTGATTAGCATTGAGTCGCGGTCGCAAATACAGTATCGTTGCAATATCTTCTTTGAACGTCATTCGCGTAGTGATAGAGGTCAGGAAGTTGAGAGAGGGGGTATGTGGGAGTATAATAGTTCTTCTATCATCTCACCACGGCGATGCTTATAAACGATTCAGGGTGCAGGCGTGGTTGCTCAAACCTAGTGGCGGCACCTTGTAGACACTGGTAGTACAGAAACAACGACTTTCTGTGTCTCGCTAGAAGCCAGTCGTCACACAGGCACCTTTGAGAGTCGACAATAATGCCGTCCGTCATGAGACGGGATAGGGGTCCAGACAAGGTGTTACCACTGCGACGAATGAAGAGTGGACAAACTGACAAGAGGTATCAGCGATATGTCGTGTGAACAATAGTATCCGGAGACTTGCACTCCTCTTCCAATGACAGGTTGAGTCTACGTTCAGCCCATACTGTCAACATTCCAATGAGATTGGACACTCAGCACCTTGTTCCGGGACAGTGCCCATGAGTTGTAGATCGTTATCGTTGCCGACGCCCTGGTTTCCTCGAGGCGAAGTAGACGGCGTTTAGACCTTCATGCTTCATCTCTTGTCTGATCCTTAGCGGAACAATAATGCTGCACGCTTGGTAGCAATAGAATGCAGAGGAACACGGCGACCGATGTGGCGACCGCACGCGACGCAGGCCTGCGCCAGCAAAGCCGTTGAGTTGCACAAGTGTATGGTTGTCATCTCACAATCATAGCATGTCTTTTGTGTGCGGTAGATCCAGAGCCAAACTCCAAGTATGCTAGCGTCGAGAGGTCGACGTCGAAGTAATGAAGGAAGTATAATATACAGACGCTAAGGCCAGCGGTGGTTGAAACTCCAAAAAGGCAGGTGTTTAGGTATAGCTTGACTGCCCGGGCCGGATAACGTTGACAAGTCTCGCAACTATTGCAAGGAAAACGCTCCCGCACGTTTCTCATGTCAAGGTTTCACATATTGTAACTTTTGTTCTGGAATTATGTGCCTAGTAGCTTACACTATGGTATATGAACCCGCATGTTCTTGAAGTCGTCTATCCACTTCTGCTCGATCTCCCCCTTAGGTACCACGACGAAAGTCAAACAGTCGTCTTTGAGTTCCAATCCGTCCACAGGCTCGCCTTCCTTCGCCTTGGACGCCTTGAAGACCTCACGCAGCGTCATCTTCTTTCCCACCTTCAGCAATCGTCTCCTATGTGTCATTGCATATACAACGAGACGGCCGTCTACGTATTCTCCATCTTTGTCCCACTCAGGGGCAGGTGCTTGAGGTGGAAACATATTGGAGATATGAGCAACAAACGGCGTGTCTTCGATAAACTCGCTGATGATGTCGGTGATGGCATATTGCGGATATAGGAAGAAAGTGGGGAACATCAGTGTTTGCTTGTCAGGATCCTCAGGATCGAAGCGCGGCGTATACGGATTTTCGGTGGTTCCCTTTGGGCTTTTCAAGATGATCAAATTTCTCTCCTGTGCGAGGTAAGACACGGCAATAACTGGTCAAGCAGCACTCACACCTTATATGCTGCTTGGAGCTGTCGCATTTCTTGCTGCTCTCGTCTGAGCCTTTCCTCTTTCTCCCTCCTCTTTTTGCCTTGAGTCTCCTTCAAGCCAAGTACCTTCTTCCGCAACGTCGCAACAGTGCTATTTCCCGTGTCAAATGCGAGACACCTATCACAGCAGTCCAGGCATTCTTCGTAGCGCTCCAAGGCTGCCAACGCCAACGCTGATCGATAATACGCTTTCGACGAATGCGAGTTCAAAGACAAAGCCTTCGAGCAGTCGGTGAGCACGGAACGGTAATTTTCTTATTCCATTCCGTCAAAGACTGGTCAGTGCAGCGAGTCAGAGTTACGTCAAATTCATCCTCACTGAGTTCTAGGTTACATGCGGCACGATTACACAGAAGGGCTTCCTGCAGCGTAGCATCTGCAGGCTTTGCATCTATGCCCTGCGAATAGAATGCGACTGCTTCGCGGTACCGCTTTCCCTTGAAATAGTCGTTGCCTTGCTCCTTGAAGTTCTGTGCTATCTCTGCAAGAAATTTGTGAGATGAAGACTAGAATGCCAAAACGCACAGCTTGCCATCTGGTGTCCCTTCGTACGCGAGATTCTGGAGAGCGCTGATCGCAGGATCACTCGCAACGTCGTCGGGTAAGGATTTCATAAATAGCGGGACAGAGTCAAATGCCGCGATCTTCTCGTCTACAGAGACCACTGCAGGCTGAGGTAGAGACATGATGGTTGTAGTTGAAAAGCTGAGATGATGAATGTTTGAACTAAAGTCGGCCAATGAGCGCGTAATAGACCATTTAACAATAAGTTTGATCGTTAGTTCGGTTCGGTTCACTTCGGCAAATAGACGCGGGCCTCTCCCAATCCTTTTCCCGAAAAGGACACGCATCAATCTCCCCTTGTGACCGCGTCGCTCGTTGGCCAACCCTCGCTCCTCTCATGGACCTCGTCAAGTCGGTACGGAGCTGTCTGGCGAGGTGGGACAACGGCGGAGAGACAGAATGGTAAGGTCCCGACCCTCGTACGTTGACGTTGCCTGACTCCCCAGCAGTCGTAACATGCTCGCCACACCCCATTCAAACCCGACGGACACAGCTTCAAATGACCTTTTGTCAACTGTTTACCACACCTTCATCACGTCGACACTGCTTAGTTGGCAACCAGAGAACACCTTCTCACCCACAACACTTGCAGGCTTTATTCAATCGTTGCTTGGTAGCCTCCCTTCTCCGTCATCCGTTAAATCCTCCAGTGTAATTGCCTTTGGCGAACTCCTGGTTGATATCCTGTGGACCGTCGACGTCGAATTGGATGATGTTTATGCGGATGCTAATGCCACACTGGCCAACGCGGATCGAGGCGACGCAGTCATGGTAGACGGTGTGGACTCGTTAACTGCGGTGGCACGCGCGGCCAAGATGAAGCAGAATGCAGAAGCCGACAAAAGAACACTTGCGGGTTTTGTGCGAGAGTTAGTGGTACGTGGCATTCTTTGAAAGCGGGAAGTGTGCGATACAACTATTCTTTAGACGAGTGGAGTACTGGACGCCAATGTGTGCCGTGAACGGCTAGAGTTGGCTTTGATTCACGCAGCTGGCCTGATTGCAGATGATCAAGCCTTTTCGAAAAAGGAGATCCGTATGCGAACGGCGCTCTTGTAAGTCTGAATGCTATGACATAAAAACAGCGTACTCACAAAAAGCGTAGCTACAAGCAGAACAAGTTCAATCTGCTACGAGAGCAGTCCGAAGGGTACAGCAAGCTCACAACGGAGCTCACCAGCAGCGTAGGGCCTGCCCACTCGGTTATCGATGGCTATCCTATGGAGTCTCTGTCAGCTGTCCAGGCTCGCGCGCGCCCTGCTTGGGAACGTGTCGTCGGTCTTGTCGGATATTTCGATCTCGACCCCAACCGAGCCTTGGATATCATCCTGGATGTTTTCTCCGTCCATCTAGCCACCCACTACTCATTTTTCTTGTCGTTGCTGTCGTTCTCGCCATGGGCAGCTTTGCCCAGGCACTCTCCAGATTCTATGGCAGTGGAGTCTGGCCAGGACATGTACCGAGGAAAGGATCTAGACGAAGTGCTGAGACTGGCAGAGGTACAGGCTGGAGTGCCACAAGAGCCGCAATTACCTGCAGCTATGGGCGCGAACAAATCTCGAGTTCTTGCTCAGGTATTGGGGTTCAAATTCGCTCATTATCAGGTATGCTGTTCTTAATTAGATGCATTTGCTATGAGACGTCTTACATATTTTCAGGGAGCGGATTCCACCGAACAGACTCCGAGAAGCTTGTATCTCACAGCTGCGCTACTTATCCGAGAAGGATTTATTACTCTCGAAGACCTGTATCCTCACGTACGCTTTTCACGTTCTTCATCCGTATGCCTATCTCAATTCTCTGTAGATATCCCCTTCAGATGCAGATATGACAGACGTTCACAAACAGTATCTTGCTTCAGTCGATTCTCGCATAATTGGGGCGAAGGTCAGCATGCTTGCCATGGCTGCCCCGTTAGAGTCATCGGGTACCAACGTCAAACCTCGGCAAGCGACGCCGGCTGAACAGAAGAAACCCGAAGCCACGAAGGAGACGCCTAATCAGACGTTGGGACTGTTGCATGCTCTACTTTCTGTCGGTGCTTTACGTCCTGCCATTGCCCTTTTGTCGAAGTACCCTTGGATGGTTGATGCTTTCCCCGAGTTGGCGGATTTACTGCTGCGCATCCTCAAGCATTCCATTTCTCGTTTATACGAAGCAGCTGTTCCATCCGGACCCGACAAATCTAGTTTCGGCAAAGCGAGGGCTCGCTTCGCGAATGCAGGTGTAGTTCCCGCTCCTGAAAAGAGAGCCCATATCACCCTCATGGCCCCAACACCACCAAGCACGAGCACGTCGACGTTCTTGTTCTTCTATCCGCAGTGGGTCGAACGTGTCCCTATGTGTTCGACGCTGGACGATGTCGTCGACGTGATAGAACCATTGTTGAACTTTGTGGGTGTCCATGTGTCTCGCGATGTCAATTTTCTCGCCAAGTTCCTCCGTGTGGGGCGCGGTCACCTGAATAGTATAGTAAGTCTACTATTATTGTTGAGCACAACATGGTCCATGAACTCTGCACTAGATTCTGAGTAGCCCTGTAACCAAGAAACCTGCCGGCACTTTGGATACAGAGCACCCTGTAAGGCAATTTTGGTACAAGATCATTCGCAAGTATCTCTTGCCAGCTCTTCCTCTCATACGAGGTAATGCTGTCTGCACGGTGGAAGTTTGGAACATAGTGCGACAGTATGAAGTCACGCTGCGATGGCGTCTGTATGGGGAGATGAAGACGACGACTTACAAGTCTCACTCGGAACTACGCGTTCGTGCCATACAAGCAGATCGGGAGTCGAAAGGTATCCTGCGACGACTGTCCATGCAAACTATCGATTCCCTAGCCGGGGCTGTCGCAAAACTGGCGCATTCCGATCCATGCATTCTCTTCACGAATGCTGTGACGCAGATCATGGCCTACGAGAATATGGCTAGCTGTGTACTCCAAGCGCTCAATTACGTGACAGTCATGGGTTTCGATGTCTTGTTGTATATCATGCTGGAGGCGTTGGCGAATCCGAACAAAGCGCGTGTAAAGGACGACGGTGTCAATACGTCGGATTGGCTGCAAAGTGAGTTCTTTCACACTGCCGAAACAGCTGAGGGGCTGACGAGATTGCCTGGACAGACCTGACGTCGTTCACTGGCCAGCTTTACCGTCGGTACAGCGCTGACTTGACGCCAATGATCCGGTACATCGTGCATCAGCTGCAGAACGGCCAGACGACAGAGCTTGTGGTACTGCGAGAGATCATTCGGAATATGGCAGGAATCTCCCCTTTGCCTAGCTTGACCGACTCACAGGTCATTGCGATGGCCGGAGGTCCCTATCTACGCATCGAGGCTGTCTCTTCTGCAGCACGTGGCGCTCGTGTGGAACCCGGGGACATGATAATTAAAGGCCCTCAGAGACTCGGGCGGGCTTTGATAGACTCGGAATTGGCGCAGCCTCTCCTCATTCAAGTTGCACAGCAACGCCAAAAATGTGTCTATCAGCCGCCGACGCCAAGCGCTCCTCTGAAGTCACTAGGCAGCCTTTACGACACGGTCAGTCTCTACCAATTATCCCGCAACAATCAAGCTCATATGGCGAGAGTATAGTGCCACGGAGTGTTGCTGCAGTACATTGAACTACTCGTGTCGCCTTCGGTCATCTCTTTAAGTGATTACGCCACGAAAATTTTGCCTCCCTTGACAGAGTTGAACAAGGTTTACGGAATTCCGGCTCCAATTTGCATGCATATGATAAGGCCGGTGTTGAATGCGAAACTGCTCGTAAGCGCAGCTCCCAATGTACCCTGTATAGTTGGAGCTCACTCCCTCGTAGGAGACTGCTCTGGCCAACAGTGAAAGGGAGCGTACAGCAAGTGAGGAGGCCGAGAAGCGTTTGAAAGCTGCTTTGACTGCCAAGCGGGATCCTATTACTGCGACGCCACGGACTGGCTCGCCTGCAGTAGGTGACACGGCAACGGCAGCAGAACCGGGGCAAAATTATGCACCACCTCAAGAAGAAGACGTCGCCATGAACGGAGCAGAATCTACACTACCAAACCAACCACAGGTAATTTTGAGCTGATTATTTACAATTTACAGCTTCTGAACATCTATAGAACCCCTGGCAAACGGAGCTCTTTGAACGTTTCGATGAAATTAAGGCCATAGCCCCAGCGTCAGCTATGGATATCATCGGGTAAGAGAATTGTATCATGGCTGTGATGTTGCTGAACGCATTTTAGACCTGGCTTTTATGTGACGTTCTGGCAAATGTCGACATATGATATATCGCCACCGATTGCCAAGTACGAGGAGGAGAACGCGAATCTACGAGCTCTCAGTCGTCAGGAGGATTCTAAATATGTTTCCGCGGATCGATCTTCTGACCGTATCAAGAGACTGTCCGCCAACCTGCATCGAAACAAGCGAGACAGGTACAACCTTTTTGCCAATTACCTTGCTCAGGAGTCCAAGGATCAGATCATCGCTATGGGGTACACAAAGAGACGTCTAGCAAAAGAGAAACAACACTGGTTCGCCCACAGTGCGTGGCAGCGTCGTGATTGCACCGTGTCACACTCACTGCTTGACAGATCCAAAGGGTGCAGTCCTTGCTGCAGCTCTAGTTGAACACTGCCTTCATCCTCGGGCTCTTTTGTCCCCAATGGACGCAGACTTCTGTGCACAGATCATCAAACTCGTGCACACCCTCGGCACTCCAGGATTCTCCACCTTGAACACATACGACAAGGTCTGCACATGATGGCTTTAGCATCCATATAATTCTCACTCCAGCACAGCTGCTCAGCGACCATGTCAAGGCCGTAATTTTCTCTTGCAGTGAATACGAAGCACAGAACTATGGTAAACCCATTTTCACCCGCCGTCTTCTGTGTCTCCTGCTCATATGACCTCTAGGGCGATTTTTGTTAGGCGTATTGACAGACTTATACAAGTGGCATCAAGACGAACAGCTATTCATGAACGACAATCGATCAAAGGGATCAAGAGCTTCTTATCTCCCCGGTTTCATGCGACGATTTAGCTACAAGTCCACTGTAGCCGCAGAAGATATCATTACATGGCCGGACTTCCGCGTGGTGCTGAAAAAGTGGCATCGCAAGCTGTTGAAGGTTCGTATGTCAAGGTGTGATACTTCATTGGCAAAGCTTACAATTGTACCTAGTGCATTATTGAATGTATTGAAACCGGAGAGTATATGCACGTATACAACTCCCTTGTGGTCCTCAAAGAGATTTTACCAATCTTCCCCGCTGCCGCTGTGTTTGAAACCGTTGGGCCTACACTTCAGCTCGCTATTGACAGGTTCCTCGAGAAGGAGAAGCGCGGGGATCTCAAAATATTTGGTGGCGCATACGCCTCAGGTCTTAAGAAACGAGAATCATTCTGGGCACCACCGCCGAAACCGAAGGTACGTGTTTTGATGTTCAAGGGGCAAGCATTCGCTCACTGTCCCTTAGTCTCTACCCACGGCCTCGTCCTCCAGACCGACGCCTACAGGCACGCCAACCCCTGGTGACCGTCCTCGCAATGGTGTGATACCCTCTGCTCCAAGCGCTGATACTCGTGCTGCCCCAAGCTCAACTCCGTCCGCTCCTCGAGCGCAACTTGCACGGACTAATGGCACTACTTCCACCACTATCGATCAGAATGGACTGCCCACTTCCGTAAAGCTGGCTATGGAAAGGTAAGGAAAGAAGAGAATCCCAGCTAGATTTACGGCTGACTCCCTTGCTAGCATTCCTCGGCCTGAAGTCGTCAAACGCATCAGAACCGACACAAAGAGCCCTATATCAAATCCTAATGGTACTGGTGACGGTAATGCTAGTGGAAGATCAGACCTGATGGCAGTGGATTCATTGACTATACCATCGCTTCCGACTGCTCCAAGGAGAGAGGAAACTTCAATGCCGCGTGGACCCGCCGGAACCATGAATCGCCCTGCCACTCCAATCCAGCCCATAAATGCTCAGCCCCCTGCCAAGCCTCCTCCGGATGCTTCTCGACCCCCTACTCCGGCATCCTTGCTCAGACCATCAAACAGCAAAGACTTGCCGCAGTCACCTAGGATCAGCAGTACTGATACCAAGGGCTCACATGCGGAGGACTCCCAGACGATGCCTCCGCCCGTAACCCCAAGCCAAACATTATCTGCCCAGGAACTGCGAGAAACCGCGAAGCAGTCCCGACCCATCGAGAAGGATGAGGAAAAGGCACCTAATCGCGCCTTACATGATGCTCGGTCTCAGCCTGCTCCCTCTGCCCCTGGTCGACGCCGATCACCTTCGCCTCCCAGCCATCCTGGCACGCGGAACGCGAGCGCTGACAGCCGTGCGAGCGGCGGACGTTCTCGTACGACTACAAACGAGCCTGACAGAGTCGATGAAAAGAGGCAACAAGACAAAGACAACCGTCACGAGTCTCGTCGTGATGGGCACAGCAGAGGCGACCGCAGTAGTCGCAGCAATCGTGAGGGGGAAGATCGCTCAGATCGGGATAAAGGTCGTGATAGGCATGGTGACAGAGAGCGCCCTCGAGAGCGTGAGCGGGGTGATCGGGAACGTGACAAGGAGCACAGGGAGCGTGAACGAGACAAGGACCGAGAGAGAGATAGGGACAGGGATCGGGACCGTCACCGTAGGGACGACAAGGACCGAGATCGTGATGGTCGAAAGGAGCGTGAGCCATCCAATCGAACGACTGCCGCAGCCCCTGCGCCTGCTGCATCTGCGGCAGATAACAGAACTAGGGCAGAGTCAACTCGCCGCCGTGATACGCAAGACGACGCTTTAGGCAAGCGCCGTCGTCCCGCGGAGGACGAGGTAAGCAATGGCAGTGATACACAACCATGTAAACTCACGCTAGAGTTTTGTAGCCCGATCGTGCAGCAAAGCGTCCCTCTCGCAAGGAAAGTCATCATGAAGATAGAAGCCGACGAACAGACAAAGACGGACATGAACGTACGCGTGAATCTGACCGGAGACGGAAGGATCGCGACCAGCCCGAAGCAGAAGCCAGACCGTTGATCATCGATACGAGGGTATGCAAAAGATTATACCTCATCAGAGTACAAACACTGACAGACTTATCAAAGCTTACCGAAAAGGCTCTTCCACAAGGTCCAGCTTCTGCCTCGCGAGCCTTGCCGCCGTCAACACCTTCTGCTCCTCGTGCAATGTCATCGGCCGACCCTATTCGGTCTGCCAAGTCGGACAGAGAGTGGCGAGCACGAGAACAGACCTCTCCAACAGGGCCTCCTGCTTCTGCCAGCTTCCCTGCCGAGTCATCTGCACAGGGATCTGGAAGCTTACGCTCTCGTATTTCAGATAAGGAACCCAGTCGCACTATCCCTCAGGCCCCAGCTAGTCATCGCAAGGAGGGCGCTACGTCCGATGGGCACGGCGACGTCAGCCGTAAGCGTGCATCGTCCGGTATGAATTTTTGAGTAGATGGTGATCCTGACGCTAATGATACTGTATAGAACGCGACACCGGAGCACCCTCTCAGGCAAATGGTGATCAAGGATCTACACCAGCGAAGCGGCCCAGGATCGATAGGGAGCGCTGGAAGTCAGGTCCTAATGCTGTGAGGAGACATTTGGAGAGCGACCAACGAAAAGGGAGCCGCAGTACTCAGAAGGAGTGATCATTGTTGCAATTCTATGCTGTATGATATTCTAATGTGTTATTACTGACTCCTATAAGTGTTGCATGAATCGACTACCCTCACTACTCTGGCCTTGGGTTTCTGTCAGCCTTGAACAGTATAAGCCCTCAAGCGATAAAGATGTGTGGTGCTTTCAATACAGAGAAAACAAGAGGACAACTTGTAGGTTACAAGAATCATCAACTGTATTGGACATCGCGTACGCCGTACAACTCGCTCCGTAAAGACATTAACTCATCATTTGCGATCAATCTGCAGGCCACAACATGCACTGTTGTGATGTGAGACGGTCTAAGGGGCTCATGAGCAGACCAGCCAGCGACGAAGCTTCCGTTGGGCGAGGAGAAGCTCTTGTCGAAATTCACCTTACTGCTAGAGCTTGCATTGTTCCGCGGCGGCGTGGAAGGAACGGTAATATCATCTCCTTGAGCCAATGCTCTCCTGCGAGTGGGCAGCCGCACGACACGGCGCGACGGAATGCCAATGTCCTCCGCGTAGCTTTTGCGTGCTGAGATCGTATCCGCTAAGCAACTAAACTTCGCGTCGTCGCATCGAACCAGTTTGAGCGTAGTGAGTCGCGGGCAAGCCCAGGTCCTCGGCGTGCCCAGGGCACTGTGGCACCGCTTCGCGCCCGACAACATACAAATGACTGCGCCAACTCCTGAGAAGGATCAACGTTCCACACGGGGTCACTAGAAAATGAAGGACATATTACCTGTAGACCTTTCGACTGATAGGGATTCTAGCGAAGTCATATACATCAAGACTGTGCGGAGCTAAACGGCATCCATTTGTCCACCCAGGATCTGGAGGCATGTAAGGTTCCTGGTAACACGGGGGTCATGAAAGAGGGAGTCTGAAGGCGGAAAACATGACGGGTTTCCGGTAGCACCCATGCGCCGTCTCTCCATGTCGGAAGCGTGGGGAATTTCGCCATTGTCTTTACAGATGAAGATCAAAGTTTGCACGTTTGGGAAGTCGAACTTCTTCAAACATAAGGTAAGATCATAGGTATCGTCGGTAGTAACCTGCAGCATTCGCAAGCGATGGAGGGGGAACGGCCCATCAGGCGTTTCCGAACACCATGTTGACTCGTCCCGGCGCGATGGCAAGTGCTTTGCGCGTCCGTCCAGTCCAAGGCGCAGGTGTTCAAGGTTATTACAGTCAAAGAGTCGAAAAAACTTGTGTATGTTCTTGGGTGGCGCATTAGACCATTCCAGGGTATGTAAAGAGTACAAATTGAGCGTGTCGATGGCTAGCGGGGCGATGGAACGAGCCAAGTTGGCCACTGAGGCATCAAGAGACAAGGCATGGTTCCCTAGCACAAGACGCGTGTCCCATAAAGGAACACAATTCGAAAGGGAAAGTTGTTCAAGCCCTTTGACAGGCTGTAGGAGAAGCCACAGGCGTGATATAGTGAACCCGTTAGCCGCATAGTCTTTGCTGCTGGAGGAAGCAATAGAGAGGCATCTAAGGGAGGGGGAAAACAGACAGCGAAAAGGTTCTGTAAGAAGAATGTTCTCGATGGATAGTTCTTCCAGAACGGGCAATGATGCGGTCTGTAATTTCGCCAAGTCCTGAACATCCTGAGTAGGTTCGCTTGCAACGTATTGGAGGCGCGGATATCTCAATGTAATTTTGCGAAGAGAACTGGGCTTGTCCTGCGAGAACATCAAAGAGAAAAGCGATTTCATTTCGTTGATGGATTTAAATTCCCAGCACAGGGATTGCCATCGGGAGTAAGACTTCATCACCTGCGTAGTGAGTGCCGTGCTGTAAGAAAAGGGGCGAATGACATCAAGCTGCTGCTCTCGAGACCTTAGGATCGTAGCTTTGGCAATCCCTCGGCGAGCGGGATCGAGTGTGGTCCATAAAACGCTGCTCTCGATTGCCAAAGCACGCCACGCACGACAGACGTGTGTTAGCGTCACGTTCGGCGTTGTCATTGCAAATCGGAAGCTGTGGTCGTGCAGGGTGCCTATACCAACCACGCACACCCGTTTGAAGATTTCGAGCAAGATTTCGGGGGGTAGGTAACCAATACGGGTAGCTCTGTTGAGTAGCTCTCGCCTCTGAGAACGTACGTGCTCCAATGCCTGCAGGAGCTGGTCCTCCTCTATGTCGAGAAGATGCATCTTCTCCGTGAGCGTGTCTGCCATACTTGCTGAAGGCATAAGGGCAAGACACTGGCTGCCGCGGCGTGACAACTGTATATTGACCCACGGAAAGATGTTCAGCTCTCTTCAAGTTCGGATTATCAAGTGATATAGCTCACATGCAGCACTCAATACCGTGGATGAGCCTTGTATTGCGAATGAAAAACAGCAGGCCTCGAGAATAGCTTGTCGTCGTCGAAGGTGAAGCTTTGGAGGGTGAACCGTTACTTAAACAGAAAGTAGACGCACATAGTTTGCCGATACCATTTCCGTTCTCAATATAGACGCCCTCTAATACCCTTACACCCGATACCTCTCGAGCCCGGCTACACCCAACGATGGTCTCTCTCGCGCGAACTATACGTTCCATCCGCCGCGTCGGCCTCAAGGAATGGTGGCATCAGATGCAGTATATTGGTGATGCCAAATCTGGTACTTTCAAGGGCAAGGACCAGTGAGTGGTTGCTCTACAATACGCGGAGAGCGATACCTACAGCCCGACCCATGCTGCAGGTTTGGAAACCGGTATTTTGAGAACCTGAACGCGGAGGAGGAAATCCCAGGTATTTGCACAGGCTTGATCATAACTGCGCTGCAGCCTGAGTATGTCTTGTATAGGTCGTCACAGATGGGTTGACTTTGCTCAGGTGCGGATTGAGCCAGTGCCACATTCTTCCGCCTCTCACTCAGTGCCCTAGCATGACTTCAACGCGACGCAAGTCCCACCGGAATGGCATTCCTGGCTCTCACATATCCGCAAAGACCCCCCGCAAGAAGATGCCGTTGTGCAAAGCCTCACACCACCATGGAAAGCCGTACGTGAATATACCTCCAATACTCAGATGTAGACTGCTGAAATATACATTCTCAGCCATACGTCGAGAACCTCACGGGTACGCGCGGTGCATACAAGAGCTACAGCACAACTGCCCCGAAGATTCGGGCTTGGGAACCCAAGGTTGCTGCCAGGTCCTAAGTCTACACCGCTGTACCTTACATACTTCGGATTAGTCATTATTCATGTCCTTCTTTGTCGCGCAGCATGTTCTCTACAACCATCTCAGCAATAGCCAGCGACGCCGTGAGCCCCGGGCTTTCAATTCCCATCAAGGTAATCATGGGATTCGTTCCTTTGTGTTGTGCGTCCCCTCGCCCTACGTTTGAGCAAAAGGTGTGAGGGTAGTCCGTCCGAAAGACGAAGTCTTGGAAACCTCCTTCTGGACCTACGAGTTTAGGCCTGATGCCGCAATAATCAGGCTGTAACCCCTCGAGAGTGATGTCTTCTAGGTACTCCGCTACAGCCTCATGCATATCTCTCAGCCGCGACGCGTCTGGTACGAGATAATGCGTCCAGAATTCGGAATCAGCTTGCTCTGTACCGTCCCCATTTGTCACAAGCTCCGGGGGGCTGAGCCAGTCTATGTCTGGCCCAAAACGGACGTTGTTCTGTAGGTCTAGCGTAAGATGTGTTCCCAGAGACTGGAAACCATGCAGAGTTCGACCGGTCCCGGGACAAGGATAAATGAGATGCTTGACGTCCGAGACTCCGTGGCCATGATACGACGCGTAAGAGCCTTTTGCGAAGTACATCGATATACGCTTTTCGTGCGGGAGCATCGAGTTGAGGACCATTGGGCCTGCAAGCCCCGAGGCGTTGATGAGTGTACGTGCGAGCATAGCATCGCTCTCCTCCTCCTCCCCTGTGACGGTCTGAACAACCCAGCCCGCTCCAGCGGCTTCGGTTGAACTAACGCCTTCAGCTTGAGAGGACCCTACTTGTGGGTCTACGCGTACAACCTTAGTTGAGTAGACGAGCGCCCCTCCTTCTGTCTCTCCAATATCTCTCTCGAAGCTCTCCATCAACGCATGCGAGTCTACGATTCCGGTTTCTGGGCTGAGCAATGCTGCAACAATCTTTTTCGAAAGACTGGGCTCTAACTCGTGTGCTTCATCGCGCTGCAGCAGTCTCGTAGGGACTACAGGATGAGTGATGTCCTCTGAGGAGGCGCGTGGAGGCCAGACCCCGAGGCTCTTCGCTTTCTCGTGCAAAGTCTGGATGTACGGACGTTGGTGATCTTGTGCGACGACTAATTTACCTGTTTTACGGTACGGGATGTTGTTGGTGATGCAGTAGTCATACAAGAGGGTACGCCCTCGGAGGCACAGTTTTGTCTTGAGAGAGTGATTTGGGTAGTAAAGACCTGCGTGTATAACCTCAGAGTTGCGACCGCTTTGCAACGTCCTTCATCAGAATACGATGAAAAAGGAGACAGCGACAACACGTACCTGATTTCCTGGCCTGCCGAGGTATGTCTCTCGACAAGGAACGTCGACTTGGTGGGAAACTGCTGTGCCAAGCGACGTGCGATGGCAAGCCCGACTACACCTAGGTACCGAATGAGCAAGGCTCTCAGGCATCTCCATTGATTCGCTGCAAACCTCCTCCGATAACCAGGTAGTCTACCGTCGATTGTGGATCCTATCCAATTTTGTCAGTAAGACATAAGAGATCATTGCATGTTGAATACCTTGAACTTGTACCGACCGCTACCATTCAGAGCTGCTGGCAACCCACGTATCCTAGTCTGCATGGTTCACTGCTTGGACTTGCGCTAGAGGGACACTAACGCGATATTCGAATACACTGAGCTGGAATGACATCAACACCGCACGGTGGATTCCCATGTCACTGCCAGTGTCTGCCTGACGCTCGACCACGCACATACTGTATTCAGGAAGAACAGTGCACTGGATTCAAGAGCGACGACCATTAGGTACGACGCACACTGGGTAGGAGAAACTAGTGTCGGGCAGGACCATAAAAGGAAAATGGAACAACGCGACGTTGGCGACGGCAGCGGCGTTAACCATGCCTTGGAATCGTGCTCAGTGAGTTCTCCTCCACAGCTTGTTCGCTGCGTCAGTTACGCATTGACGGTCCATGCCCTAGATATGGAGTCGTTTGTTGATGGCATCCAGAGACTGTCCTGCTTGACAAAGCAGCTCAGCTCTTTTGTGCGACAACCAACTCGGAAAGACCGCCAACCGCCAGCCGCGGAGAGACTACCCCCAGAGATCCTAGCAGCCATCGTCGCCTACGTTGTTCACGACTTTGAGAACGAGTGTCCTGCCAATGGCGACAATCGACACCGCGATACGTTGTCTTCGTGCTCGCTGGTCTGCCTCTTCTGGGCTGAGCAATGTCGACCACAGATCCACAAATCGCTCATCTTGCGCTCGCCGGCCGACCTAGCCACACTCACAGCAGTCACAACTCATGTCACCGGTACAAGACTTGCTCCCCTGTTAACGCTCGTTTGCGCGCTGTCCGTGGAACAGAAGCTCGCAGAATGTCCTTGGTTTCACAATGTCTATGCTTTTGCTCGCACTCGTCTCCCGCGCGCTCAAGTACGCCTACATGTCATCGGCCCCAGTATTCCGACCTCGAGAGGGCGTACAGTTACCCGTCCTCTTTCTCATGGGCTACCAAGGGCCATCCCAGCACGTACCCGCGAATGTTGCGACCTTGTTCTGGAGAACATACATTTTCCCGACGGCATGGGCATACGAAACCTCCTCCATGACGCTTCTGTGACCACATGCTGCGACTATGGACTCACGTTCAAGGAGGTTACGTGGGCGCACGTGGATGGGAATGACCTCTCTGCCTCGGAGCCATTGGCGTTCCGCGTCATCAACCAGCGGGTGGACTTGCGAATAACAGGTCAATGCACAGACATCGTGACGTTAGCTTGGACTGCACTTGCTTGGCCCACTCTGTCCCAGGGGTCTAGGACAATGTGGATTGAGCTGCATCCGCTCGATTCAGGTGTCATGCTTCAGTTTATTCGCTCGTCAGGGTTGTGGGAGGACGTCGATAGGGATACCCTGCGCATTTCTACTTGTGTACAAGGTGAGTTTGGTTTTGGCAGTTCGCTATTTGTCTCTAACACGAGGGATCTAACTCAGATGCTCCGCCCAGATGAAATGTGTCATGTTCAATGGTCTCTGCAGTCGCGACCTACGCAGGGGACTGCTGAAACTCTCCGCACACCCGAAGTGGTGTTTCAAGTGGACGGAAACCACTGGTGCTCTTACGAGTTCCCCACAGCGTCGAAGCCCGCACACGTACGCTCTGTCAACATCATCTTCCGCTCTGGTGCCCAGCCTTCCGTGACGGCCGCGAGTCTGGGCATGGTCGCACTTCCGGACGTGGTTTGACTGGGACGTCAGTATCCTACACAAGTTCCCGCATCTCGGCTATCATGGCGTCTCGCTTGATTTCGAGACGTATAACGACCTGGTGACATTTGTTGTGAGCCACCAGCATATCTTCACACAGCAAGTCCAGGACATGCTTGTTCTCCGATACATGGACCATGAAGGAACGTGGTGTGTATGTAACACGTATGGGGCACTCCTTGTAGAATGAAAGTCCACAGGAAGGGTCAAATGTATGTATTCAGCCACTGGAGCGTAATCTTGTCCCGCACGCGCGTCGTGCAATAACCATCACTGCGTGTAGCATGACTTGCTCTGTTACTAATGACCTTGCGTAGCTAATGTTAGATCGCTGGGAGGTTTTTATTCTGGTGCACAACTTGGATATCTAGTAGCATTGCATACATGTAAAGGTGCTCAACATCATGGGCGCTCACGACCGCTGTGCCCTCTTGTCGGGTTCTCAGACCGAGTTCGTATTCTGCATTCACCAAGCAGTACAGCCATCCAATATTCCCATGATTATCCGCAAGCCACGACCTCAACATCCTCCGGTCACCTGCAGCATTGCCTTCTTCTCGCTGATATCGCCAAAACAATTCTTGTTCGACTGACTGACACTCGTGCTCCAGGACCCACATGCCCCAGACGTTCAGAAGCGACACTGTAACGGCAATGCCTGGATCGTCTCTCGCCTGCACAGGGCCGTATGAAATTGCGAAGGAGGCTGAGTTTCGAAAGCTGGACAGGCCAACGAGCGTCGAGGTACGAGTACATATGTATTCATCTTGTTATCTCCCCTGTACGTACTGACTGCCAGTGCTTGTCGCATTCTACAGCATGCTAAGGCTCAGCGTGACGAGTTCCTTGTCTTTACTCTTTCCCACTGGTTCGCTGAACGCAATGGCATCGAAGGGGAACTGAGGAATCAAGATGAGCTCTCCTTCTATCACTGTCGATATCCCACCTCACTCCGTCCATTACAATCTTCGTCCCCAGTACGAATGTTATTGCCCCGTGTTCTGATGCACGCCTAGATGTCCTCCTCATGAGAACTAGTACCGTGAGACCGAGGGCCCTGAGCGGGACTAACGTTCAGCAACAGTACAACTCGACAGCGCATGCGCCAACCCGCAGCTGATATTCACCCCCGATAAAACCTCTTACAATGCTTATATTGATCCCATTCCAGTCACGCATGGCATATGTTCCTTCGCGCGATGGCTGACAGTCCAAGCGGTCTTTATAAACCACCCCTCGTCATGCCTTTCCCCCCGTGGTTCATTTTGAATCTAGCTAGCAGTCGGCTAGTCAGCCTCCCCCAAGCGCTGTCCCTTGCACACGGTTGTGCGTACAGTCCGGACTATCACTGTGTCTAGGCCTGGTGCAGACATAATGCTATATTCCTTGCAGTCATGCTTGATGCTAGCCGGCTGTGGCTCCGTACTTGCCGCCGCCTTCACCCCCAGAACTACAGTTCCTGTGGTTGCCGTTGGGTTTAGCGGCGAAACCTTAGCAAAGGTGGAGGCTAACTTGTTGCAGATCGCCACCCATAGGTGAGTAGGCTGATTGTCAACCAGGAACGCGTAAGAGGCTGACATGCAGGGTTTTGGTACATCACCTGGCAGCTGGGAACTAGGGACAGCTGCGCAGGCGTTGACAGAGTTACACACACCTTCGATTTCGGTGTTACAGCAGACGGCGTTTCCTCCGCCATCGAAGTTGACCCCCAAAGTAGGCAATGCTACTGCAATGCTCAACATCGCGTACAAGTATGTCGAACCTTTCTCTGACGTTGGCCCAATTAGTGTTGACGCAGCTGATTTACAGCATCCACGCCACAAAGAATGCTAGCACGATGACTTTGATTGACGGCGACGGCGCCGTCGGAGACCCTGCTAGTACGAGTTTGATTGCTTTTCTTCTGTGCTTTTTCTTACATCGTTTGCCTAGGCCTGGGTGTCGCGATACTCATTGCCAACTGGACACGATCAGATCTTGCAGACCAGTCGTTTGCGCAAGACGACAGACAACAGCTCGTGTACTTGACCTCCTTGGCGCCACGGACGTCCGATGGGGCTATCTCCCACCGGAACGACCAGGTTCAGCTGTGGGCAGACTTTGTCTACATGGCTCCGCCGTTCATCGCGTACTACGGCGCCCTTGCGGGCGGCTCGACGGAGTTGAAATGGTTGCAAGAGGCATATGACCAATGTCGGCTGTATAGACAATACCTGCGGGATGAGCCAGGGCTGTGGCGGCATATCGTCCTGGGGAACGGGGAGGATGCTAGGCACTGGGGAACTGGTTAGTGGTGCTGCATATGCAGTTGCATTCGGGTCACTCACAAGACCGTCTTCTGTAGGGATCGCATGGGCCGCTGCCGGCATGCTTCGAGTGCTTGAGACTCTTCACCACGCCGATCAAGGAGCCGCCTTTACCAAGCAGCAAGCAGACCTCGCGTCCTGGATAAACGAAATTTTGGTGGCGTCGTGGCAGCACCAGGTCAGTGCGAGGCTGGCTTGCCAAGTTTATCGCGTACTTACAAGTCATGTTGAGTAGCAAACGAACGGCACCTTACTCAATGTGATCGACGACCCCACAACATTCCCCGACTCGTCTTGCACTGCGCTTCTCGCAGCCGTGACATACCGATTGGCGATCTATACAGGCAATACGACGCTTATTCCCCACGCCAACAGCGCCTTGACGGTCATCCAACAAAGCGTGGATGCGGATGGCTGGTTACTTAACACCGTCGATCCAGAAACGTTCAACACTCCGTCTTTGCCTGGACAGCACAGTCCTGAAGGCCAGGCGTTCGTGCTCATACTGCATGCAGCTTGGCGGGACTTCAACATGTATTTGGCGGGAACTTTACCGGAGTAAAAGTGACGACTGCGAAGTGAAGTGGGACAGGACAAAGTGTGCGACTATAGACGGCTTTTGGTTGCTTACCCGCATGTTTGACGATCACTGAAATAACTATATACTGACCTTTAATATTGTCACGAGTGGTCAGGCTCGTCCCCAGCTCGCAAGCTCGGGCCTCCTTTGATTTTCTCGGTTGGCGCGTTCTGCTTGCGTCCGGACTGGCTGGCGAGTCTTACGAGTGGTCATGAGTGCTGTGGTTTACAAATTTCCCGAGAGGGAAAATGTGAGACGGCAGGCGGATCAGATTTCCAACAGTCCGAAACGTCGAGATTCGGCAAGAACCAAGTCTAAAGTGTGTTTGTGAGTTCGTGTCTTGATACCAGCCTGTTGCGCGACACTCTTGCAGTAATGACTGATATATAAACAAGCTACTTCAAGCTTGAACAGCTGCGTGTAACTTGTAAAGCAGTGCAAGAGCTGGCTGATGTCGGCGCGTCGAGGCTACGGAACACCCAAGATGTTCTAGTTCGCAGTAGGCGCCTTATCAGTTCGATTGATTTTGATGACCAGTTCGCGTTGCCATCAGAATCCTGTATTGTATAAACCCCTGCCAACCCCTCTTTCTCCCCGCTGCTCTCGTCCTCAAGCCCACACTGCTCGTCGTGTCGACCGACGTCGAGCGGCACGCACGCCCTCCCAGTGCATGATGCTCGCCATGTCTGTGCTCTCCATCTTGGCCGCTCTCCTCCTCTTCTGCCTGCTCTTCCCGTCCGTGTGGGCATCCATGGCAGGCGACGAGCTCCTCGACGCTCACGAGGCAGGGCTCACCTACGTGTCCACCCGTACGTGTTTTCACCCTTGCTTACATCCGGGTGCCCTACTCCTGACGCGCTGTTCCCCAACGCGTAGGCAATCCCGTACGGGAGACTGGTCCACCGGCCTGCATGGCCAAGCTCATTATGTTGCGGCACAAGGTGCGTGTGCTCCTGTCTCCTGTCTAATCATCCGACAAGCAGTCGCTGATATGTGCTTCTTCTCGCATTTGCCGCCGTCTCTCAGATCCACCAAACGAACTCTAGGCGGCGGGGCAGCAATACCTCTCACGCGCGACAGTCTGCCGTGGTTTTTCACGCTTCCCCCGCACGGCCGCCTCGCAATGCCTGGCGGTTCGGACGCTCGCACCACAAGCACTCGTTCTACTGAATTGAGAAAGCGATGCTTTGGGATACAAAAACAAGAAGGGAATGAAAAGACTAGATCTAAACGGTCATATCATCACGTGTACGCTTTCTTGGCATTGGGGTATAGGCTGTTGGGGAATAATGTTGGGTAGAGTATTGCTGAAGAAAACGGAAGGGGGTGGAGAGATGTGCGTTAGAGAGCTGATGCTTGGAGATGTTTATTTGGGATGATTATTCGTACAACTGAAAGAACTATTTCAACGGTGGACCGTTGCACATACCCTTGGAGCTACTCAATAATACCTCGTTCGTTTTCTGTTCTGTGTAGTGCTCCGATCCATTCTACCCATATGCGTGCCGTGAGGTGCCCTTGATAGAATTTGTTCAACGATCTTTTTGTGAAGGTACGAATATTCACCACCTTTCGCTAGGATCTGATGGGTGGTTTTCGCACAATAATGATACCAATTGCAATGGCCGCTCAAGCTCATGACTTCGCCTATCTAGTATGTCATGGACATTCGCGGTGGGAATAGGCATGATATATGATAGCTAACATGAATGCCACTGTGATGTATTTCGTACTACTCCGTGAGGTTGGTGGGAGACATGCAAACTGCGATATTGACGCTGAGATCTACAGTAGAAACAGTACAGTCTGCCTCTCGAGTCCTACACATGTCAACTCTAGTCGATCTATACTCCAACACGTCCAGAGCTAGCAATTATCCATATGAAGACCAGGTACAGCCGCACAGCCATTGCTACAGCTCAGATGCTGGGCTGGCCGCAGTTGAAACCTGAACGGGTATTGTCCTCTTCAAGCAGTGAGAATATCTCCACCGACGAGTGGATAAGAATGAATTCAGCACATGTTGCGCGCACAAGCTAACAAAACAAATATTTCACTTTCTGTTGGGTGCTTCGAGGGTACACGCTCACCTTCGGATCGACGAAAGCCATGTGCATCTGGTCTCGAGCGTCGACGGTGCGGGGGTTCGCGGGCAGTGAAAACGAGGTCTTGCAATAGGGCAAGCTCGTAATCACTGGGTCCACAAACATTCCTGAAAGTTGTGTATACGGTCCGAAGTCCACCGCTTCAGCATTATCGGGGAGCGTCGCTGGAGAAAAGTCAGGGTCTAGTCCGGGCAGATGGCTCGGTAGCCGCAGACGACAGACACCGCTCTTTCTTTGAACATACGGCTTTCACGAGAGCCCAGGAGTTCCACGGAAGCTCCAACGGATGGATACGGCGGTCTGCATCTAGTACCTCTGGAGAAAGAAAGGTGACAAGGGGAGTGTACAGCGTAAAACCGCCTATCCAGTAGAACTGCACGAGCACGGACGAAGGGTGGAGGTCTATCGTAGTTGAAGCCAAAACTGCCGTCCGGAACGCCGTGGGGGTGTTCTTTGAAAAAGAAGTACGCGTTGAGCTATGTCTTGTGGTCCATACTCAGCTTTGGCAGCTCGAACCTGCCAGCAATTGCGGCTAGGTACCTTCCTCGTGTGTCGTGTATACGAGCGAGGATACCAAACCATCCGTCATGCAAATCAGGTCTCTTTGCAAGTAGCAGACGTTCGGTGTTTGCACACATCGCTGGGTGCTAGATGTAGGGACTGGAAGGTATTTGTGAGAATGTTTGACTGGAGCTATTGCGCTGAGGTAGTCGACAGAGACTCACAGCAATTAGCAGGCCTGTGGGCCAGTGCCAGACCAGTATAGCCTCGACCGCAAGGCAATCGGGTCTGTGCAACATCAACATGAGGTATTCGCCAGTTGTCAGCAATGGTACGTGTAACATGTAGGCGGCACTAGAAAAGCCGTAAGATGCGAGGTCGAAGGATGTGCGTTGAGCTTTGGGATGCGGCTGTTACTCTAGAACATTTCCAGCCGTCTACCATCTCTCAAATGCCTACCAAACGACACATGTTTCTGCCGCTTTGCCTCACACCAGCCTCTGGAGGGGACCTTGAGTGTCTCGACAAGTGTGGGCTTAGGTTTCTCCCAAACGCGCTGCTCGCGACGCAGTGCCTCCAAACGCTGGGTGACACTCCTATTCGAGCTATGGCCATTTTTGTTCCCCGTCAATCCCAGCTCCATCTTGTACTGAAGCAAAGTTGTGTCTGAGATGATGGCTAGGACTTTTTTAGATAGCTAAAGTGTATTGAAAGTGAGGATTTGCTAACTGACAAGGTTAGAATAAATTGAGCACACCCGACGACATTCTAGCAGATTACGATGATCAAGGTAGCTCAGGATCTCCGCAATGAGTTCCACTGAGAGCGCAAGTATTTCTCCTAACCCATGGACCTCTGCGATGGTCGAATGATTGTTTGAGTGGTGGCTGTCGTATTCAAAAGCCCTCGCTAATACGCCGCGAGTCTACGACAGTAAGCCTTCTCAAACTTGCACTTGGAAAACTGAGAATTTCATGTCTTGCTTTCAATCTGCAGTGCATTCAGCTAGTAGCAGATTCACGCCGTGCCTCTCCAAGCCAAGTTCAGGGGGCTCGAGGAGTCTGTATCCAAGGCTCAAGCAGTACTTTCAGAGTATGCACTACCACCACCTGAAAGCTTGAGGATCTTTACGCACACGACGTAATGTTCACTCACCCAAGATTCCACTAGCAGCTTGACTATCGCTCATCGCTCCTCATCTTCAATCTCGTTTACCGCTAAGTATACAGCTCCGCGCCCGCTTCGTCGTACCGATCTACAATCCCCCTCAGCCCGACGCCCGGGTCAGGGTCCACATTTCCGTCTCTCTCTGTATACGGCGTGTGTACCTCGGCCCTGACGACGAGCCTCCATGGTATGAGCACCAGTCCGACGAAACGGCCATTGGGATTTGGATCGTACGAAGTTGCGTTCCTCCGACTGTCTGACGCATCTGGGGGAGACGACGGCAATCGAAACTCGTCCGTGTTGATGAGCAACACGTTGAGCAGCCTGTCTGTGCCCGCGAAGGTGCCCAGAAAAATTCTGCCGTCTTTGATTGATATGCGCATGGTTTGACGGAGGAGGGACTTGAGTTTGTCCAACGCCGGAGATGTGGGGTGTGCGTCGGCAGAGGATGATTTAAGTGAAGAGGGTGGATCTGAAAGCACGAGAGATTCGGTCATTTGTACAGAGAGGGGGGTCTGGGATGTGTTGAGCATGGTTGCAGCGATGATTGTGGTGGTCAAATATAAAGTCGGGGAGGCGTCGTCCTACGTAGTGTCTGATATCGCGGCAGTAGATATTTACAGCACCGAGACAAGCGAGGATGCGATGAAGGTCATTCACAATGAAAACATGAGATTCACACATAATGTACAAAACGACTCGGATTACATGGGGTATGCGACGGCCAGCTGGTAGTCCATAGTAAAAATGCATACTACTTAGAACTTGCACATAACACAAGAAATAGAGCACACAAATCGAGATGATGTGCTCGTTAACAACCTACAAGATAAAGAATGCGGATAGTCTGATTCATCGTCAGGGACTTGAAGATTCGACCTCCTTAGTTGCCAAACCGGGCGCGTCTGCCAGACACAGCCGACAACGCACTGGGAGCTTTCACCAACTTCTTCGGGCCACGGGAAGACGAAGATGAAGTTGAAGCAGAAGACTCGCCGGGGCCTTTGCGACGGCTTATCATGGACCCTCCACCTGACTTGAGCGACTTGTTCATGCCTGTCACAGCGGATGCTCGGCCAGTGCCCAAGTTCCTCGTCCCTCCCTCGCTGCGGGCCCATTTCTGTTGTCGGGCAATGTCCTCAGAATTCTCCCCGCGTCGGGTTTGCTGTAGGACCAAAAATGAACGTTAGTATGAAGCCAATTTGGGTCAACAGGTAAGTGACATACCTGAACAAGATCCCAGTCCATACCATTCGAGAAGCCTGGCGTCGCTTGAGGCTTTCTATGGACTGTGGTGACTTCCTTGATACGCACTTCATCTTCCACCTCGTCGTCGGCATTCACCCAGTCGACATCGTCAATGTCAATCGTCGCAACCATCTACAATGCGAGGATCAATCTATGAGGGAGGGCAGAGCGAACACCGAACATACCTCTTCTCCGCGGGCGACTCTCTGCAGTTGTTTGCGCAGTGCAACAGCACTTAAAACCTCCTGCTTCTCATTTTCCTCATTCGCATCGTACTCTTCCTCGTCATTGTGAACGCCGATACCGCCGATACCGACTAGAGTTGCTTCCTCCTGGTCTAAGTGAGCAAACTCATTTTCGTCATCCTCAATTCGATATGCCGCAGCGAAGGCTTGAGTCTCGGGGTTTCTCTCTTTGGTCTAAGGTCAGCGATCCACATCCTGAATTGACGTGAAAATCCTACTTGCCAATCTCCTCCAAAGTATCCCCTTCAATCCTGCGCTTCTTCGCCATTCGTTCCCTTGCGCGCTTAGCATCCCAGTCCTCCTCATCACTCTCGTCATCGTCAAAGTCGAGTAAGTTGTTCCTCCGCTTAGTCCTTAGTTTGCCCTCGGCGGCATCCCTCGCGAGTTTCTCCTCCGCCGCATCGTCCAACGCACGATGCTCTTGGACCTTCTCCAACACTTTCTCCTCGTTCAGCGTATCATCATCCATGACAGCATCGTCCACAAGCCCCTCCACCACACGATCCTGCTCCTCACCATCCAACTCTTCCTCCTCATCTTTCCTCTTGGGCAACCCAAATCCGAATGTAGCATCCTCGTCAGATTCCTCTGCCTCTCCCTGAATGAACTCATTCTTCTCTAGTCGCTTCTTCTCAAACTGCGGCGCCTTTATGCGGCTTGGCTTGCGACCCAGAACATCGAATGCGTTCCTGGGCTTGGCGGGACTAGGCGACGGACTCGAGCGATAACCTCCGCGTTTCGCGGGCGTCGAGCTCATTCTTCTTAGCCGCCTCGGTCTGTGGTTCTCTTCCTCATCGTCCTCATCGTCCTCGTCCTCTGTCATCCTGCTGAGAGCAATAGTACTCAACGGCTGTCTTGCTACAGACGATCCGGCAGTGGTGAATGCTGGCGATGTAGGCGAAGAGGGAGGTTTGGTCTGCGTGAAAAATCTTACAGGTAGGAGCGGTAAGTAAACCGGGTTATGATGATGAAATCGGGCGCCGCCAGACATACCCGTGTTTATTGACGAAGAGCTCTGGCTTGCCGTTAGCCTGCCCAGATGACACACTATCACCGACGAGGTACTCCTGCTCCTTCGCAAAGATATCGTCTGCTTGCTTCAGCAGCTTCTCGTCAACTTCAAGCGCTGGCTGAAGAGTCGGTCCAAGGGTCAGTGCAAGATCCTGCGATGCACCCTGTCGTGGACTTGTCAAGCTAGCTGCCTGAGAGGCGCAGAGGATAGAAGGTCAGTGATTTGACCAAGAGCCACGTATAAAGAATAATACCTTAGCTGGTGTCATGAACTGCGAGAAACCCCCTCTGGACTTGCTCAGCTCAAGAGGTGCAGGAGAAGCTATAGCCGGATTTTTCGCCGAAGCTGCGAAGAATTGCGAGAAGCCACCTGGGCGAATGACAGGAGCGGGCTCAAGAGAGCAAGAGGCGTCGGCTTGGTTCCCCGTTGGTGCATCTTCCTCAAAGAACGCATTGAAGCCCTTGCCCTTTCCAATTGAGCCACGGAGCTGCAAGGGACTCAGTGGCTGAGACCCAGAGGAAATTGGCGACTTGGAGAATGATTCTCGATCCAAAGGAAGCCTCATCGAAGGGCTCAAGAATACGTCGTCGTCGTCGTCGTCGTCGTCGTCGTCGTCGTCGCCTGTCGGAAGGTCCTTCAAAGGAACGCGCTCTCTTTCAGTTACTGTCGTATCTTCCCCTTGGGTAGGAGAGGACGAAGCGGCTCGGCTTAGACTCTGCAGAGAGAATATCCCGCTGCCGCCAAGCAGAGGGGCGAGGGGCGACACAACCGCCGAAGTACTTTGGCTTGCCACTGCAGTGTTTTCCTTGTCTTCGCCTCTATCAAACATCAACCTGGAGTCGTTCTCCTTGTCTGTACCTTCTTCAAGACGCTCATCTAGGGAGGACACAGAGCCGCGATGATTCAAACCTGGCTGCACAGCTTCAGTGTAAGGCGAAGGTTCGAGGATCGTCGACGTGTTCGCGACAAGTATACGTCCGGTTGTTGGCGGAAGATTTTCTTCGTCGTCTTCAGAGTCAAATATTGCTTGAGGACGGGTCGCAGGTCGATGAGCCTTTATCGGGACATTCTCTTCATTTTCGCTGGTTTCATCGCTTCCATCAACGTTGTCGTCGTCCGTGGCGATGGGCAGCTCGTTGGGCCCCTCGCTGGTGGCTTCGTCGTCCTCGTCTGCTTCCATCTTGTGCTCAGTGTCAGGAACCCAATCGCTATCGTGGTCGTCGTCGCTTGGGCCTTCGTCATCACCGTCTGAACTAGCATCCATAGCCCTACTCTCAACGCCTTTGCGGAGTAGTGTCTCAATCACATCCACCTTGTTGACTTCGGGAAGTTCTCCGCGACGTTGGCCTACCTTCTTGTAAAATTCGGCCTCCTTCTGCTCCGTCAGCTCCCTACTCTGCTTCTCTGATGCGTGCAAGAGCATTTTGTTGAGCTCGTTGGGATTGACCTTTGAGCCCTCTCGATTTTTGCCCTTGCGAGCCTTCGAGAGTGCCTCTGAGAATGAGGGTATGGCAGCAGTCATCAGCATCTGCATATTATCCCTATCCCCACGCAACGACGTAGCCTTGGTGGGTGATCGAATCAAGCTTGCTTTCCCAGCGTAAGTAAGCTGTTTCTGCCTTCCAACGGACTCCCCGATATGATGTGCTTTCCTGACCCGTCTGTCTTTCTCCTCCTCTTGAGCGACAGCGTGCATATCGTCGAACACCACCTCCAAGTCGCTATTGTCCGTGTCACCATCCACGTGAGGTCTCTTCTCGATGTAGGACAGCTTGGCCGCCAGAAGCTTCTTGTGTGCCTCTGCTTGCTCCCGTTTCTTCCTATTTGCTGCTAATATCTGGCGCAGGTCAGGCATTTCCCCGTCTTCATCCGACGATTCAACACGCGCAGGCATTTCATCGTTGAAGAGGCCGTTGGGCTGAAATCCAGTGTCTGCCACGTTCGGTAAGTCATGAGCATGTTGACGCTTCTGGTCCGATCCGAATTCGTCTCCTTGACCTGCGAGGAGTCCACTAGGTACAAACTGCCTACTCTTATGCCCCGCACTTGACGAGTAGCGAGAGGGTTGTGGGCGAAGGGTAGAAGGTCTCGCTATGAACAGTGCCTCTGAGGGACGGCTAGGAGAAGAAGAGAAGGGTTGAATAGGATCTGAGGGTAGCGTTCTCGGGTCTTCGGCCGTAAATTCGTTCGTGCGCGGTCCTCGCCAGGTATGACTGTCTTTACGTTAAGAAGGCAGTTAAGACTGTACATGTCCACGTACGATAGCTTCTCAAACAAAGAGGATATCCTAAGCTTCTTCTCGTTACGAGCGAGCACAGGCCGTTGATCTGCCTTGATTCTTGCAGTGGCTTTTTGCGTCTCCAGCAGTTCCTTCTTTGATGGGGCCTATAAGAATTAACCCTTAGTAGCGTGTGACTGACGAATGGTGTGCACTGACCTTTATGCGTTTCGCTCTTCCTCTGGTCGCACCTCTCGCCTTCTTTCGTGGTTCGTCAGAGGGAACAGTAGGCAGCACGTCGCACTCCTCCTCCTCCTCAGTAGAACAACCCTTCTGTTTGCCTTTGCCCTTCACACGCGTCAATGACATGTCTTGAGAAGTTGGAGGTGTTGGCGAAGAACGGCTGTTGGGAGTTTCGATGTGATGCAGCTGGCTGGGTGAGGTACGGGGAGATGTGTGAACGACACGTTCTGCAGGCAGGTCACTGTCTGAATCCTTCAGATACGGCGTTTGCTTGACAATCCGACGTGTACTACGCAGCGGCGGTGAGACACTCTTGCTGTTCGTACGATGCGAGGAACTTGGTGCCTTGGTGGATGGCCCATCACGAACTTCGTCTTTACCTTCTTGCTGTCCATTGTCTGTGGCCTCGACATCCATGTCATCACTGTCGAATTGCTCGTCGATCATAGCTAGATCATCCTTCAAGCTACGTCGGGCATATGGTACCGGCGCATCGTCCATGCCGTCGTCGAGATCAGGTTGAGCAGCTATGCCATGGGAGTCGTCGTCCTCATTATAAGACGTGTCACCAACGCCGAGATCATCTGAGCTTGGCGGTACATCGTCGACTAATACTGAATTTGTAGGGCTTACGTTGCCAAAATTTAGGCTAGCGTCGGCTGATGAGGTGTCGGCGAAAGAGGTCTCAACCTCAGATTGCTGGGTCAGCTTGCGTCTGCCGTAGGTTCGCGAGACTCGCGTAACCTTCGGAGATGGGCTGGGGGTGTCCATGGTCGTCGCGAGGAGGGTGAAGCAAGTCAACAACGACCAAATGGTAGTGGTTCGACGAGGTCGTTGCTGATGGTGCCCGGCTCGCGACGTTCGAGCGCTGGATTGTGCTACACAAGAGGATGTGACTTGCAGAACGCGTCCGTCACACGTCCGTCACACAAGCTAGACGTGTATACACGGGGACACGTGATCGCGTTGCCGATGTTCATCCGACCAGACACTTTTATTTCCAGGAGTGTCGTACAGTATAGTGCTCTGCAAAAATACCATGATAATGCAATATAATCTCAGAATATCATTAAATACCCATTAAATACTTGCTTGTGGAAATTTTTTTAGAATACAATTACCATTAAATACAATACAATACATTACAATACAATACAATACTATTCCTGTATTTAATGATATTCTAGAATATTATGCATGTGACAAGTTTTGAGTACATGCATGTATGTACAGCCTCTTTCCTACAATTTGCATCGTTCATACACCCATACACAGTTTTTCAATGCTGCATAGCTACCTTAATCATTTGCACTGCCTTTGTTTTGCACTGCTCATGTACTACTAGCAGTCAGTTTAGCTATCATCACTTGTTGTTTGATTGTCTCCCACTTCACCTCAACAGTTATTCAAAGAATTCACAAGCAGTCTATCACAGAAGAAAGTTCCAACACTTCCACAACTTCTTCCACTCTATAAGCATCTTGAAAACCATCTCAGTAGTTGTTGTCTTGATGCACACTTTTCAGCTCCAAATCTGCAAAAGGCATTGTCCATGGCACTTGCAAAGCTTGATAAGATGTACTCACTTGGTGGAAGGTATGTACCACATTTAACACAAAATTGTGGTCCTTGCTAACCAACTTGCCTATGGAGAGTCATGCAAAGGTCTTTCCCACCCTCTCTCACATTGCACGAGACATTCTTGCAATTCCTGGTGTCAGTGTCTCAGTTGAGAGGCTATTCTCATCATGCAAGCACACTATGAGAGACTCTCACTCATCTCTTGGGGCCAGGAAGGCATCAAAGACTGTTATCTCAAAGGAGTGGTTACAAATTGGGCTTGGTGAGGGTATTGAGTATCTCAATGGTGTGTCTATCTGGAGCAAGTAAATGTCATTGACTGCAGCTGTGACCACCTGTGTGTATTAGCATACATGTACCAATTTTTTCAAAGTCTATGTAGTAGCACTGTCCAGTTGCAAGACAACAGAACATACCAAACTCCAATGAAGTAGTGGTAACATATACAGTGATGCTACTTATAGTGCATACTAATAGTCATGCATACCATCTTACTGTCTTCATGAGTTCATTGTACAATGTGTTAGCTATAAATGCAAGACAATCAGAGACTCATTTGAGCAAAGACTTGAACTTGAATCACCCAAACACTTACTATATCATTAAATACCATTACATACCAATAAATACCAATACCAACCAATACCAATACTATTAAATACATTATTATTCAATACACATCACGTGATATTGGTATTCAATGGTAATCATTAAATACAGGCCAGTTGGAATATTCAATGGTATTTGCTAAGCACTAGTACAGTATGACAGTATCGTAGACAAGGTCTCAGCAAGCACAAAGATAGCTACACTACATAAAGGTGGCTATGGCAGATGGCCCAATAGCCTCGATGTTACGCCGTGAGCATACAAAACAACTGCATGAATAGCATAGCTGCCATACTTAGCAGACGAACAACGTGGGTCGAGGCACTTCATGTTCTTTGTCAATAATTCTACAAGCGGGTTAGACCATGGATTTTGCTAGCCTGGCGGCAGAGCATCCCCGTACAGTGCATGCTCGCATTGTTCGAGAGGGGAAAACACAGAGGCGAATTCAAAGGAGCAGATACGGTGCAGGTTTCGGAAGGTTGTAGCTGCTTGTCGAGTTGCTGGACAACATGGTATCCGTGGTAACTTAGGTGAGTCGAAGAGCGGTGACTCGGAGGCGCTATTTCCCTTTTGGGATGTCCTGTATAGTACCTCAGCCACACCGATGCGTTCAGATTATTCTGGTGGGTAATAGACGCTCGTGAAACTCCCGACCCCCAAGACCCTCAAGATGAGGTGCGTATGCAACTATGTTTCTCTAAAATGTACGCGACTGACCATGCCCTTGCAGTCACCGTAAGGTATGCCGCTTTGACGGTCAAAGTGTACGGAATAAAAACTGAAAGTCGAGCAAACCCGATAGTACGAAGCCCCCCGTCATGGTTCGCTTGGGTTCCTGCCTCGCAAGCGTGCGGCACGCCACCGCGGAAAGGTTAAAGCATTCCCCAAGGTATGTTGTTGGAAAGCAACAACATGAGAACCTAAAAACTAAGGCGTATCTGGTTCGCAGGATGACCCCAAGAAGCCTGTTCACTTGACCGCTGTTTTGGGCTACAAGGCGGGTATGACCCATGTCGTTCGCGATCTTGATCGTCCAGGCTCCAGTGCGTATTGTGTCATGATGGCTTGTAGTTCTCAGGATTCAAATTTTGTACAGAGATGCACAAGCGTGAGGTTGTTGAGGCGGTCACGATCGTCGAAACACCACCAATGATCGTAGTGGGCGTTGTTGGTTACGTCGAGACACCCCGCGGTCTCCGCACTCTCACCACCGTCTGGGCATCCCATCTTTCTGACGAGCTGAAGCGTCGCTTCTACAAGAACTGGTATCGCTCTAAGAAGAAGGCCTTCACTCGCTACGCAAAGAAGCACTCTGAGGACGGTGGCAAGTCTATCGCCCGTGAGCTCGAGCGTATACGCAAATACTGCACCGTTGTCCGTGTCCTCGCACACACTCAAATTCGCAAGACCGGTCTTACCCAGAAGAAGGCACACCTAATGGAGATCCAGGTTAATGGTGGATCTATTGCAGACAAGGTTGAGTTTGCGCATGGCCTCTTCGAGAAGCCTATACCCGTCAGCACTGTTTTCGAGCAGGACGAAGTTATCGATGTCATTGCAGTGACTAAAGGTCACGGATTTGAGGGTGTTACTGCACGCTGGGGTACCAAGAAACTTCCTCGCAAGACGCATAAAGGTCTCCGCAAGGTTGCCTGCATTGGTGCATGGCATCCTTCGAAGGTCATGTTCTCGGTTGCCCGTGCTGGTCAAAGTGCGTCACATGGTTTCTGTTCGGTCCGTCGGGTTGAGCTGAAAATATTTACCAGACGGCTACCATCACCGTACGGAACTCAACAAGAAGATCTACCGTGTCGGCTCTGGTGATGATGATAACAACGCCTCGACCGAGTCCGATATCACTAAGAAGACAATTACGCCAATGGGTGGCTTCCCCCACTACGGTATCGTCAAGAACGATTTCCTCGTACTGAAGGGTTCTATTCCTGGGACCAAGAAGCGTGTCATCACCCTGCGAAAGTCCTTGATGGTGCACACATCTCGTCGGGACCTGGAGAAGGTGCAGCTCAAGTTCATCGATACCTCCTCGAAGTTCGGTGTACGTCACTCTGTTTCTGTCACCACATCGCAATCACTCAAATCTTGCCTATGGGCCCTTGATAGCATGGTGCTTTCCAGACCTTCGAAGAAAAGGCTACGTTCTTGGGAACGCTCAAGGCCCGGGCATGATTTCATGTATTTTCTGCTGCTCTCGTTTATTCTACGCATCTTTGTCGTTAGGCACCATGTCCTTCTCCATGTCCTCGATAGGCTATGTACTGCCAATCCCATCAGTCGTTCTGCACGCTGTATTCTGTCGATGCTGTGAACTTGAGGGCGAGCAAGCGGGGTGTGAATAGGCCTAATAGACGCTTATGGGCTGGTTTGGCTTGAACTTTCGTCTGGCATCCGTCCGTCACGATCTGCTTTGCCACTACAGGTTGCGTCTTGCACGCTCCCGGCTTTCTTTGTGCGCGTGCAGTGCACACGCGGTATGCGCTATACGAACTACAACGCCATGAATTGCACTGAAATTGCTGTAGGATGACTGCGTGTCACATTGATGCTGAGAGCGTCCTCTCCGGGCCTCAGATGCTTTCGCCATCCCCAGCACTCTTCACATATACGATGTCTCATGCAAGTCGCTCCTGCAGCGGACTCTCCTCTTTTGAGAAGCGCCACGAAAATACAGCAGGACCCTCGTCTTGCCGAAGCTCGCGCATGCCCTCCTCACCAAAGTCCACGTTGGAAAAAAGCTCCCGGAGACGCGCGGCGCAAAGGGCAGATAGAAAGCAGAGTCAGGGTTGTAGAAGGGTTGGGGGAAGACGTGAGGAAGCAGGGGGCAATGTGGAAGCAGCCGACAGGGCGAAGAAAACCACCCATTGGTCCCCTCGCTACTCCAGTCCAGCCAGTTCTCAAACTGTACCTCTCGTGCAAGTGCAGAAAATGGCATTCGGAAGGGTTAAGCAAAACATCAGGCTTGGGCATCATCAAAACAATATCGCGAGAACACTACCTGTCCGAAGGCCCTGCGTCAAGAACATCAGCTTTCGAGAAACTCGACATGGTCTGTTCCCCTCCGCGCTCGACACGTTACGCCGGACTCATAATAGGTATCGAAGAGGAGGTTTTTGGAACTCTCTTCGAATACGAGAGCCGGCTGTCTTTGCACCAAAGACGGTCTCGTCACAAACACTTGCGCACAATGGCGGTGACGACGTCCTTCAACGAAGCCTGGATTGCGTACTCAGAAGTCGCCTCTTTGATACCGGCTGGGACGAGCATATTCATCCCTTGGCAATACCTCCATCGTCTAGTGCGGCTTGTTGTCGGCGCTCGCCCTCGTATACGAGCTCATTTCGAATGCCTTCTGGAAATACTCGCCAGAATTCATGAGACTGGAGGCACAGTGGAATCGTGGGAATGGAACGTCCTCTTAGATGCTGCGGGAAAGGGCTTGCGGAAAACTACAGTGTCGCAGTTCAAGGATGTACTGCTTGTATACGATGACCTGCTGTGCAGGAGACCACCGGGCGCATCACTGAGAGCAACTATACGTCCTCCATCTAGCGAGACCACTGAAACCGTTGACGGCCGTCCCAAACCCAAGCCAGATCAAGTTACGATGGCGACTTTACTGCACCTCGCGTCACGTACCAGAGACAACCGAGTCTTCGGACACGCTATAAGTATGCTGCATGCGAGCGGTATACGGCCAAATCGCGACATCTACCTCACGTTGATGGAAAGACACTCCAGTCTTGGAAACCTTCAAGCTCTCAGAGCGGTTATTATAGAAATGAAACGGCGAAACATCGAGCTTGGACTGGAAGGGCTGACCTTGTACATGTGGGCCCTCGCGCGTCTCGAGAACCTCGATCTTGCGCAGAAGATATACACAGCGCTGAGAGGCAACACCATGTCACGGTGGACAGAAGAAGTGAAGAAATCTCGAAAATACTTGGCAAGCATTAACCTGGACGTCCCAACGAATTTGCTCCCCGACGAGGTCACGTACACAGCCATGATTCAGGCGTACGCGTACCACGGCGATTTCCACAAATGTGTACGCACTTTCGTCGAGATGGTCAAAGCCCTCACACCGCCTTCTAATGGCGAGACCCCCACGACGATAGCGGTTGAAGTTGTTCTCCCCGCGTATCGTGCCATGTTTCTCGGCTTCTACCATCACAGTCAGACAGACTTGCCGACAAATTCACCCCTAGTGCGATATAGCCAGTCTATGGTCCGGAGCTCACAAGGATGGACACTTTCTGCCTGCCAGACTGTTTTTGACGACTGGCTGCGACTTCCGCACAAGACGAAGCCGAACCTCAACACGCTCTACTGGATTTTGAAGTCATTCGACACGTTGACAGGAGGAGACTCTGAATACCTTCGAGGCGTAGTCGAGCGGCTGGAAACACGCTTTGATGCGGAATGGGGAGGGAGGCTGGCGGGGTGGATCAACCAGAAAGTTGATGATGAACCGCCGCGACCTTGATTGTTGCCAATATGTTCTCGCTCTGTTGCTAAATTTATTCATACATACAGTCCTAGTCCTAATGCAACAATGCTCTGACATAACTAAGAATTGTTTGGAATAGAGAAGATGAAGTGTTTGCGCGGTCATGAATAGGGTCTGAACCTGGGTGATACCAGAAAAGAAGGGGGAAGGAGGCGTACAGCACAAAGCTTGGTAGTAGATATGAACTCAAATCTTACCGCCATTGTCCTTGCGCCATTGTACGTATTCTTCCCAGGTGGCGGCGCACATTGCGGTTTGATACCTACGCAGCTTGATGCTACGGCGCAGATCCTCGGTGATCCTCCCATTCCAGCCTGCCTTGCGAATGGCGCTGTCAATGGTCTCGGTCTTGTCCCAACCTTGCTCCTGGGCGACAAACGGTAGGTACGTGGCGGTCAACGTTCGTTTGAATGTGCTGCGCGTGGGGACCGAGACGGAAGATGAAAGAGGCGAAGGTGCCGAAGAATCCAAGGTAGAGGTAGGATATGGGAACGATATGTATACGCCATGTACGCCAACAGTCCAATCTAGGTAAGACGAGGCATCCTCGAAGTTGGTAAGAAGCGATATGCTGGCGAAGAACGATGAGCTTGCGAAAGAGATGACCAAACATAGGCTGGAGGTGGCCCGCACGGAAGTCCGTACTCACTCGCACTCTAAACTCTCTAGCTCCCATTCTTCTATTTTGTTGAACCTCGAGTCCCGAAAGGCACTGATTAATGCGTATTCCGCTAGTCCTTCGCGCAGCGGCATCGCCTCAAAGTTACCAATGCAGCCCCTCAAGCGAGGCGCACGACCTGGGCGAGACGAGCGGGTGTTCCATGTCACAAACAACGGGCTGCCAAGCATAAGACAGATTCACCGCACTGCACGGCTTGACTCACTACTTTTCGTCTGGGAACTTGGGCGGTACGGGCTTGCTGGACGTGAGTGCACAGTATAGCGTATCAAAGGCATGGAAGCAATGCTCCGGTAGGCAGACCTTGGCGTCGGCCTCCCCAAGGCCCGTGGCATCGGGGGTGGATGGTACAAGTGTCGCAGTCGCCATCGGAGTACTACTGCAAGCTCGGAGAGGAGGTTGCAGCACTGGACGAGAGAGAGAGATTAGACCGCTCACAGTAGGCGTTTCTCCATCTAGTGCTGCAGATCTAAGCGCCTCAAGGCCATGAGCGCAGTCCCGAGCAATGAAGTCAACCGGAAAATGTAGTGGTAGTGTGTATAAACTCTGCAGCATAGACTCAAGATAACGAGGGTATGTACGCTAGAGCACAAAAACGTAATGTTGGATGACTGATGGGTTGCGTGATAGAGAATGGACCTTATACGAGAGAGTAAGGGAGATGTGCCTGGAGCAGATAGTGAGAGACATTGCGAGATTAGCTGAACAATAATGGATGCGACGGACAGCGGATACAAACAGACATAGACCTGAGGAGTCTAGAGAAATAAGGAAGAGGTATGGTGGAGAGTAGGAGAGGCGGAATGAAATGAGCGACATGTCGAAAACGAGCGACAGGCGGAATACAGGCAGCCCATGCCCGGAACTAAACCTTACACAGAGCAGCAGCTGTAGGAGGATGCAGCTTTGACTCTTGCCTTCTCTCGAGCCTCCTCTTCTTCGGCCTGGGCCGCCCAGATAGGCGTCGAGACCGGACTAAGATAGATGCTGTCGCGTTTCTTCAGCTCATTCTCTTCCTCAATGATGTCCTTGCGTTTGATTATAGCAGTCATCAATGAGTCGAATAGCTGTCGTACACCTGAGACAACAGCTCGGAGTTAATAACGCTGATCACTATACAAGGTTAACGGCTCACCAGTGTCATCTTTAGCCGACACTTCGAAAAGTTCCATGCCCTTTTCGAGGCCCCACTCGGAAGATTCATTGTCATCAAGATCGTCCTCTTCTTCGTTTTGGCTGGTGCTACTCGAGTCCCCCGCATCTTTCCAGTAGCCAGCATTGCCGCCGTGGCGAGGTTGAGCCAGTCGAGGCTGCATGCCCGTGGTGTTTGCTCGTTGAAGAAGAGCTCCCCCGCTCTTGGCGCGCGGTCGAGCTGAAGGGACGGAGGTGTTGGATCGCGTGAGACTAGAGGATTGGGAGCCGTGACTGTCATCGGTTTCGTTCGAAGGCGTGAGCGGCTGTCTAACGGGGAAGGCAAGGGGGACTGATCGCATGCTAGTGAATGAGGTGAACCGCGGTCGCATATATGAAAAGGTGGAAGGTGTGGGTGCTGGCGGCGGCGGCGGCGGCGTGGGCTGTCGTGGTGGGGGAAACCATTTGTGCAGCGAGAGCCGTGCAAGATCAGAGGATATCTGTCGATGCCGATGTAGGTCAGCCTTCGCTCCTACAATGTAGATGATGAGGTCTGGAGAGCAGTTGCTCTTCAACTCTGCGTTCGGACAGAATCAGTTCACTGTCTCGTTTGCATGCAGAATGAGCTGACCTTCCAGCCAACCCCGAATGTCGTCAAAGCTGGACGCGTTCGTGATATCGTACAACAGCAAAGCGGCATTCGCTCCTCGATAGTACATAGGTGCCTACGAGCACAAATGTTAGTACCGTGTGATGTGTGCCTCGCGACCGCGAAGCGAGCGTGTCCACAACTGACCATGCTCCGGAACCTCTCCTGCCCTGCTGTGTCCCAAAGCTGGAGTCGCACCCTGACTCCGTTGACATACACTTTCTTTGTAACGAAAAATGCGCCGGTGGTAGAGGTGGTACTCTTGGGCTCAAATTTGTCTTGGGTGTAACGGTGCAACAGGCTGGTCTTGCCAACGCCTGTGTTGCCCATAATCACGATCTTTGCGTCGACGCCATGGTCATAGTTGGACCTTGGATGGGAATCTCGTACAGAATATTCCACCATCAAACCTGTGCGTTGAGGGCGGCGGCCGCGAGGGCGGGGAGGAGATGAAGGAGGAACGAAGGAGAAGTGGCCAAAGTCATACATAGACGCCGACACTCGACTATCCGAACCACGTGCGCTACTTTAGGAAAAGCTTCCACAATCGGCAGCGACGTTCCGGACAGCCGGCGCCAGTCAGGTCCATACTGAAACATGCAGCATGCAAGTGCGGATCAAGTTCCGCAGTTGCAATCACTGTGAGAGACTCGGAGGCGCATAAAAGCTTGTTATCTCGCCGGAGCATGTCAGCCACACAACAAGTAGAGTTCGTGTGCCGTAACATGTATGAATCATGCAATTTGCATGGTGCGAAAGCAATAAGACTACATGACATGAACAACCCTATGAGAATTGGCGAGGGAGGAACGCCTACTCCTGCGTAGCCACGGGGAACTCGAACACAACGTCCTTCCCTGTCAGCCGGCGGTACACAGACGAGAAAGAGTCAAGCTTGTACTCGAGTGACGTCGCGTCCTTAGGGTCTAGGAAACTAAGCGCGTTTGAGGATCAGGTCATGTGGATTATACAAGTGCGATCGCATACGTACACTTTGAGGAGTTTTGACCCATCGACAGCGACCCGCGTCCTCTTTCCGACAATTTCACCAGGTTGAACAAGGTCCTCGAGGATTTTGTCGTGAACATTGGTAAGGGTGCGACTGCGGGGGCGCTTCTGCTGCACACGGGAGGTACGGGTGGGCTTGCGCAACATTCTGCGCTGGCCAACGAAAACTACATGGCGGTCTGAGAACTTCTTTTCCAGCTCCCTGGTTAGCCTGATTGCGAGACAGTCACGATGCGTTCTCTACACAACGAAAGGTTGGCAGACCGCACCTTTGCTGAACCTTCTGGAAAGCCTTCACTTGGGGGACGGGGACAAAAATGACAATTGCCTTCTTGCCGCCTCGGACATCGACCTCACGAGCAGCAGAGATTTGGAGGGGACGGAGCTCTGTCTTGAGCTCTGGAACGTTATTTTCAAGGTCGATCAAGGCCTGAGCAACGCTGGTTTCGGTCTCGTCGGGAGCCGTTGAGGGCGCGTTCGCGGTACGGAATATCTTGTGCTGGAGGGACATTTCGGTCTTGAGGCACTACGGTAAGATGACCCAGTCAGCATCCATTGTGAAGGACATGCATCCAACCCATTCCGCCTGTCCCTTCGCTCCTCTCAGTCCCTCTATCACTCCGGAGCCTTCGATAACGCCCTCTAGCTGCAGTTCGCCCTAAAAAT
Organism: Cytidiella melzeri; assembly: GCA_022592445.1. Lineage (NCBI taxonomy): Eukaryota > Fungi > Basidiomycota > Agaricomycetes > Polyporales > Irpicaceae > Cytidiella > Cytidiella melzeri. The sequence continues at coordinate 32,323 of JABYQR010000084.1, read as the reverse complement.
TGTACTCACCGTTCTTGTCGCCGTCGGTTTTGATGTGCTCAGCTCGTCGTACCGCGCACTCGCTAACAGCGCTAATATTAGATAAGCTGTTAATGGGCCCTAGCGCTTGACACGCGGGTTTTTCCATTTTCGTCGTGACGATCATCCTTGCGAATTCTTTCTTCACTAAGTACTATACACGCATTCACCGTCTCAAAAATTACAGTTGGCTATCATCTGCTGGTATATGGTCAATTAGCAGCGGCTGCTCTGCACTGCCTACGTAGGCTCTACGCTCTGCATAAGAGCCCTTGCAATAAACGACTCATGCTGCTACAGTGCATGCTCATAGGATGCGCATATATCGACTTGTCTTGTGAGACCACACTGAATTCTGCTTAACAACTGATACTAACTCTCTTCGTTGCAATCAGCACACTCCGAGTCAGTTGGCGACAATTTTCTCGATCTGCGCTCCCAGCTTCCTGCAGCTTCCTGGTCGACATGTCCAGCTTCCACCGGCTTCAATGCTCTCTTGAGCAGGCTTAGAGCTATCACCGTGCCAGAGGTGGCTCGATGCACGCCTTAAACCACGTTCTGCACATCGGGTCCGCATCACAGCATGCTATGACTTGACGTGACTGTGTGACATCTTCTGCCACCTCGGATATCCAAGAAAGGAAGCTAGTGTCGTGTGTCCGGCGTTACACCAGGCACCGTCGAAAATCTTGCATCCGACGGTGCTTTGTGGACCCATTGGAGTATACGTTCATGTTCGGTTTCGAGCTGCAAACGTCTCCAAAGTCCTCGACGAGGCTACCAACGGTGTGTGACAACCGTCTTTATTCATATATACTTCTGGTAAGTTATGGGGGCTCGAACATCCGCATATAAAAGGAGACACGAGAGGAGAGCGTCGACAGTTCCAGAGTTGACACACTCCTCTCGCACCCGTTAATTACGGAATCAATAGGTTTACCCTACCCCACTCAAAGTTCTTCTCAGTTCTGGGCTGACAGATTGCGAGGCGGGAGACCGAATTAGGCCAACGCGTAGCTGGCAGTAATCTCTCTACGTATATATTCATCGCCCTTGCGCCAGCAAGTCACCACCTAATACGCCATGTCTATCCCTCTAGCATTCGTCAATTCTCTCCCAGAGCCTCCGAGCAACGTTTCTCTGGGTGACTCACTCGCAAAGCACGTCACCGACAATGGCCAGGTCAAGACTTTCTTTGACTGTTTCGCCAGTACCACCAAACCAGCTCTCTATTCACCCAACACCATGCGCACCCCTCTCACTCATAAACAAATACGTGAATTTGTGTCAACATTCGTATTCCCCGCATCTACATCACGCAAGCGACTAGGACCGAACGACCGCATCATGGTAGTACTTCCCACCACCCCAGAAAATGCGCTGGCCTTGCTTGCTTTGGCCAGTTACCACACCACAGCGCCAGTGAACGCCACATGTACGGCAGCCGAACTGTTTGAGGACGCAGAACGACTCGGGGCGAAGGCCGTCATCTCTACCAGTGAAAACGTAGATCGGTTGGAGCTGAGAAATATGCAAGAGAAACTTGGATGTGAGATCGTCTTATTGGAGGCGAGGTCGACCGGTCCTACCGGCCTTTTCGATATGTCGCTCCTTGACTTCCCGGATGATATCACATTGGGTGATGTTTCCGACGACCCTCAGCCTTCACAACTGCACGGTCTCGAAGACCAGTCCCTCGTACTTCATACGTCTGGTACCAGCGGAAAGAAGAAAGTTGTGCCATATACACTTCGCTCTCTCATTGTCGGCACGTGCGCTGTCATCTCCTCATGGGATCTGAAGGAGGAGGACGTGAATAGTAAGTACCCTCATGTTCTGCAGACACATTATACTGATATTTGTCAGTGAATATGATGCCGCTGTTTCACGTGGGAGGGATTGTCCGCAACCTATTTGCGCCCATGCTTTCTGGCGGAAGTGCCATCATGTGTGCCGGTTTCGATGCAGCAGCGTTTTGGTCTCTCTCCACTGAACTTGGCTCGACATGGTGAGTTGGTCACGAGTTCAGGTAAATTTTACTGACCTGTCCCCGCAGGTACTACGCTGCACCTACTATGCATCAGGCTATCCTCAATTCTCGACCCGACTCCCTGGTTCCGTCTCGTGACACGAAGTACCGGCTAATTTGTAACGCCGCGGGTGGTTTACTTCCTGTTCTCGCAGAGGAACTGAAGAACACATTTGGAGCCACTATCTTGCCTTCATATGGGTCTACTGTAGGTTTTGTCGCCACTACATTCAGGTACTGTTCATCGTTGATATCCTCTTAGGAATGCATGCCCATCGCAAGCCCTCCCACGACGTACAAACTTGATCGTCCTGGATGCTCAGGCATCGCATGTGGGCCATATCTCTCTATTCGCGATCCGCTCAACCTTGAGAGAGAACTTCCTCGCGGTCAGACAGGCGCGGTATGTGTCCGCGGGCTGCCTACGTTCATAGGCTATGAGAAGGTCAACAAAATAGACGTCCCTTTGGACACCTCAGCTTTTTCTAGTGAGGGCTGGTTTGATTCCGGAGATTGCGGCAACATGGATGCGGACGGGTATCTTTTCATCACGGGCCGGTCTAAGGAGATCATCAACCGTGGTGGTGAGGTCATCTCACCTTTTGAGATTGAGGAAGCGGTTCTAGTGGTCGCGAAGGAACGCGTGAAGGGCACAATAGCTTTCTCGGTAGATCACGACGTGCTTCAGGAGGCTATAGGCATCGTGATTGTTCCTTCACCGGAACACCCTCGAATCGGTCTTGCAGACCTTCAAGACGCTTTGAAGGATCAGTTGCACCCCTCGAAGTGGCCATTCCTTGTCGTATATATGGACGACCTTCCCAAGAACAGCGCTGGCAAACCACTTCGTATAAAATTGGGTCCTCGACTTGGCCTCGGACAGTTGACGGATGCCGTGCCCATTATCCAGCGACATTATGAAGCAAGAGCGCCAGATAAGAACGTACCGCTTTCGGAGCCCATCCCGTGCTCACGTGTAACTCTGAATGTCGATGATACCGACCGTGCTCTTCGGAACATCGACGACGTCAAAGATATAGCCACGCGACAGCAGGAGGATGGCACTTTGGACGCTTTCGTCTACGCGGAAGACCCCAATGTCACATCAGAGGTTGTCAAGGCTGAGCTCAAGTCGGTTTTGCCGGGCTATGCGATTCCCAACTCCGTTTACATGTTCAACAAACCTTTTCCCACATCCAATGGTCTTCCAGACTTCGAATCTATGGAGGAGCAAATCAAAGTCCAAAACGCCTCGAAGATGTCTGCAAGGGCCCTCGTGGTGCGAGATATCGTCGCAAATTTGCTCCAGAAGGATGCTGCCATGATCGCTGGCGATTCTGACTTTTTCCTTCTTGGCGGCAACTCTCTTCTGCTTGGCCGACTATCCTATTCGATACGGAAAGAGACAGGCGCATCGCTAAAGGTTTCGGATCTGTTCACCAATAGCACCATCAATGGTCTTGCAACATTGATCGACACTGAGGTCAACCAGTTTATGGCCGAGGCCTCTGAGCGAGAGCAAGATTCGTCAGGCAAGGGTTACACCGAAAAGCCTCTTTTCGGCGAAGCCTTCCGTCCAGAAGAGACTCGCACAGCTCGAGATCAGTCGCATCCGCTTTGCCTGATCGTGCAGGCCTTGCCCACCCTCTTCTTCTATCCTCTCAAAGCGGCGTGGAATTGTAGGTGTGCTTCGTCTATCAAGATGATCTCTTAACTAACAATAGAATTAGGGAGTGTTATCCTGTTGTTTTTGGCCTTCCTCACCAAATATCTGGATTCTAGTTACTGGTCTAGAGCCGTCGCCCTGATTACATCCATCTCCGCGGCGCGTCTCACTTCTCGCGTTATTTGCCCTGTCGCTGCGATTATTTTCAAATGGGCCGTCATAGGCAAATATAAACCTGGGCAGTATGAGATGTGAGTTTTTATAATCTTCGCGATTTTGCGGTTCTGATTCGTCGATCAGGTGGAGTGTCTACTACCTTCGCTGGTGGATTGTCAATGTGTCATTACGAACTGCGGGTCGAGGTATCTTCGCGATCCATCCCAAGGGTCTCGTGCTCTATTGTCGCCTGCTTGGAGCTCGGGTTGGAAAGGACGTTTCCATCGCCAATACGGCCGCCTTGGGCGAATACGACCTATTGACGCTAGAGGATGGTTGTCGTATCGACAAAGCGGTGGTTCGTGGTTTCTGCGTTGAGCGTGATAGCTGTTTCCGACTCGCTCCCATTGTCATTGGCCGAAACGCTAGCATTAACACTTACACCCAAATTGCACCTGGTGCCACCATTCCAGAGAACACCGTATTTGGTCCACATGCATCATCTCACGAGCAGCCATCTCCAGAGCACTTTGTCGGCTACAATCGCACGGTCTTCCAGCAGCCGAATTTTTTCCTTCGGACTTTCGTTGCAATGCCAATAATCGTGGTCGTTACGTTCATATCCTACATCCCCTGGTTAGCAGCCTTAGCAGGTATGATTGCCGACACAAGTATTTCAGAGGCAGGGCTCAACTCCGTCGAGGCTGTCCTCAACTGGTTCGCCAATCCTACCCGTGTTGGATTCCACATTTTGGCGCGCATGCTGCGGGTTGTGGCAACTCCTCTCGTGCAAGTCGCCTGCGGTATTATTATCAAGCGTCTTATGGGTCTGAACAAGGAAGGCCTATCTGAAGACGTCACGCAGCTGACGTTACTTCGACGTTTCATCAATGGTGCTTTACTCTCTCAGTATACCCTGCGTCATGCCTTCGACGTTTTGGGTACCCATTACGAGATGACATCGGTGAGTCACTACCGACTTATCGTCCTTCTAATCTTACATTGTATTCACCTTTGAAGATCATTTTCCGCCTGATGGGAGCAAAGATTGGCAAGCGAGTGTACTGGCCTGGTTCTGGCATTTACTGTCCCGATCCGGAGCTGCTTGAAATTGGTGACGACGTTGTCTTTGGCTCCCGGTCCGAGATCTTCACCACCGACAATATCGGCACCGCCAAAATCACCGTCGGCAATGGTGCAATGATTGCGGACCGCGTGGTGCTCCTTCCTGGGACTCATGTTGGAAAGCGCTGTGTCATGGGCTCAGGTTCACTAGGCAAGCGAGGAGGTGTATATGAAGATGGCTCAACGTGGATGGGTAATGATGGTGGCGAAGCCGCTATGTAAGTCTCTTGAGCTTTTTATTCTTCTCGAATCTTACTCCGTAGTAGGTTCTCGAAGGGCTTGGGGGTCGAACTCGATGAAGACACTATCACACCTTTTGGCCGAGCCTTCTACAAGCGCGAAGCGACGTACTTCGTCTTCCCCTATCCGCTGTTGGTCCTTATCAATATTCTCATCTCGTGCCTTTCAGCGGCATGGTGGTCACTGGCTGCCGTTGCTGCCTCACAGATTCTCAGGCAATTCTACATCCACCTTCCGTCTCTTAACCTGTTTGCGGCTACCTGGTATAGGCCAGCCACCACTTACGGTCTTATCGCCTCTGCCTTCGTTATTCTACTTACTATCCAGTCGGTCATTTCACTCGCATGGGTGATTGCCTGGAAGTGGATAGTCATCAGGCGACGCAAGGAAGGTAGTTGCCCGTGGGACAAGAGCTCTTACTGTGTGTACCTATGTCATTCATCCGTAGTGCGTGTGCTGATTTTGTGCAGGTCAACGATGGCAGTTACACTTGAGCTTGTCTAAACCTCTATACCGAGGTCACGGTAATGGAGGCGTGCTTGGCACATTGACAGGCTCAGCGTACATTGTCTGGTGAGTCACAGTTCCGTCACCTCACCTAGTTGTTGATGCTTACAGCTTTGTCTTCTAGGTTCTATCGTGCCATAGGTGCCAAAATTGGAAAGAACGTCTGCATCTGGGCAGGAGGACGTGTTGGGCTCATGACAGAGCCCGATCTCGTAGAACTCGGCGACCGAGTGTCTTTGGATGATTGCTCCGTCGTCGCTCACATCAACTCTCGTGGGATGTTCGCTTTGAACAGGCTGAATATAGCCATGGGCAGCGCCATGCGCACTGGCTCACGTCTTTTGTCGGGAGCTCAGATGGAGGATTACAGCATGTTGATGGAGCATGCTCTTCTACCATCAGGCGATGTGGCCGAAGCTGGTGGTGTATACGTTGGTTGGCCTGCAAAGTTGCTTGATCCCCGTCGTGCATCTGCTGTCAGCACACTTTTGGGCTCTGTTGACAATATTGAGAAAATTGTCTCAGCGTAGAAAATTTGTATTGCTCATTATGTAAATTTCAGTCGTGTAAATTTCGTTTAGAATTCAAGACTATTGACGAGTTCACCCTCCATCGATCCTTCATCCACGAAGGAAATAAATGTGGATGACAATTTTTTCCAACGTATCTAGAAGCACGCTACTACAAGGCGACGTCCAAAGTAGTCCTGAAAGCATATCATAGATGTCAACAAAGCAGCGTTTAATACAATTTCTCTCCAGGTAGTTGGGCTTCGCTTAATCCCTTCATATTCGGATATCGACTCGCTTTTACCTCGCACACCGTTACATTGTCCACCAGCTGGCGTAAATCAGCGACATCCTCCTGCAGAAGAGTGCAGGATATTTTGAACAAGGAGTCGTCGGGGACGGTGATGACCCTAACGGTAGATATCGGGAAGCTTCGACGCTTCCGTTCCTGCAGAAGCTGACGGATAGCGGGCTGAGCCAGGCTCATGTCGTCCAGGGTAGTACCGAGCATTACGAGCTCCAGGAGGTTCGGACATGGCAATGCCAGGCCAAAGCTTTCATCCGGGACATGAAGCGCAGAGAGGCATGGGTAGTTGTCGTTAGTTCCCGCGAGATGTGGTCCGATGTACAGCCGCCTGAGCATAGGCATCGCGGAGTATATGCGCTGCCAGAGTGCTTCTCTGATGATGACTTCGTCTTTCCCAAGCCACAACTCCTCAATCTTGCAGGAAGTGAGCATACCAACTAAGGAAGCCATGTATTGGTTTGATGCAACCTCATGCATGTCCGCACCAGGGAAGATGTCGACGGACGCTTTGCCGCTACCTGTCAATCGAATACACTTTGGGATCTCAGGAAAATCGTTCCCATCGTGCATGGTCCACGAGGGGATCAGAGAGTCGATTCGTAACCTTGTGATGTTCGTCAGGTTGCTGCAGCCAGCAACACTCGATAACAACGTCGAGGCGCTGCCATCGCGGCATCGCAATACCTGTACGTGTGCTTCCGGCGAAATCTGTATTTGTGACAGAATACGTGCCGCACAAGGTATAGGACTAGCCTTGATTATCACTTTCCGCAAACGAGGGAGTTCTATCCGTGGTTCAGGAGTTCGTGAATCGAGAAGACCATCGTCATTGGGACCTGCCACATTTATGACCAGCTCTTCTAGAAGAGGACTGGATGCGAGAAACTGTAAAAAGTCAGATGTCTTGCGTGGCGATGACGGGTGGGAAGCTTGACGCTCCAGACATAGGTGTGTCAAGTTGCTAAAGTTGTTGCCAGGCCAAGCGCTGTAGTAGCGAAGAGTAAGCCGCCGTAGTTGTGGAGTGATGCCAGCAAACAGCGTAGGAAGTTGCCACGGGGGGTCGTACTGGGGCCAAGTCTGAATCGTCAAGTTTTCTAGCTGTGGTGCAGGACATTCTGACAATGCATTCAACAGTTTGGCACCATGTTCGAAGTCGTATAAGTGGAACCCCTTGAAGCGAACGCTCTGGGAGGCCAAAGTTTCGGTGAACCACGAGATCGCAGAGTCTGGTAGTTCGTTCCAGACGCGTACATCTACTGTGGAGGAGTACGATCGACGGAGGGAAAGCATCGCGAGCTCTATGTTAGCGTTTGGGGCGCGAGCGATATCCCCGATTTCGACTGTTGTCCATATAGATGGAAAGGACAAGGTGACAGCTCGCCAGTAGCGGCATACGCCCGCCGCCAGAGATGGATGCCATGTGTTTTCTGCAGCCTGTGTACTGTCAAACCTGAGACGGGGTGATGTGGGCATGAATTGAGCTGCTGGTGTTTGGGTGAACACGAAGATGTCGCTAAGGATGTCCGCGGGGAGAGAACAAATCGGGGTGCGAGAGTTGCGTATGGTGCGAATGTATGAGCCTGCGAGAGCCAACTTCTCTTCCATTACAGCAAGCTGTTGTGCAGAAACATGCGTCAGATATCTCCTTATGGGCAGAGACGATCATCTGCACCATACTGTCCGTTAGATCCAGTGTGAAACTGTATGTAGCACTTGTCTTTAGCAACCAAGAGGAACTTGCAGTATTAAGGGTTTCGCTTACTTTCCGTACTTTGTTCCACCGCACACGAAATGCGACAATAAGTCCAATAGACCGTTAACGGACTGAAGGATTGCGTCCACTGAAGTCGCGTTCTCCATCCATGAGTTCGCAGTCGAACGCATGTTATCCCAATCCTCTGCAACTTTCAAGGTCACTATGGGAGCACAGCAATGCTCTCAGACTGGTGCACGTACCGCGTGTGTGGAAGAGGGCCAGTGGGGAGGAGGAGGTGAGGCTGCTGGCATCACGATTCATGACAAGAATTGCCTTTCTGGAATTTCTCCATAGGAGGCGTTCATCCCCACAGCGGCTAAAGCTCATTCTTCACAAGTTCCTACGTCGTCCAGCGATGGAAAAGTTCTCTGCATTCCGGGTGTGTTCTTTTAACCTTCATGTAACAAATCACAATTTTCTTACCGAGTCATCTAACAGGATCCTGGGACGGGTATCCAAGTGAGTTTGTAGGTACACGTGGATGTGCATGTGTACTGGACTCAAGTGCTTCTGCCAGCCATTTTTGACTCCAGTTCCTGCGCTGGGGTCTGATGCACTCGCGAGTGTGTTCTTGCCTCTAGGATGCCTCGCAGCGCTGATACGGACTGCTACTATCGCAGTCCTAGCTCTACTCTATGCAATCGTAGTGAAAGGTATTTTGACTGTCGTGGTTCGTTTTGCACGCAATGCTGCTCTTCAAATCTCTTGAACTTCCTCTTCAAACTAGGTTCCAGTTGCCCCACTGCATCGATTGTTGTCGTATGCGTTTACCGCGCTGTTATCGCGTCTGGTCCTGCTACTTCTGGGCCTATGGTGGATACCGGTCGAAGTTGTCACTCGCAAAAAAAGGTAAGTCACTGAACTTGTTTTGCACAGTTGATTCCTGCTTATTTCTACACGTCATTCTCTAAGACGTAATTTCAAAGGTACTGAAAGCTGGCAGCCCAAAGCAGGAGACATCATCGTCTCCAACTGGGCTTCTTGGATAGAGCTGCTATGGCTTGCCTTTCGGTAAACCCTCAATGCTCTTTTCTCTAGAAAGGTGAACTCTTACACGAACGCATCAGATTTGACCCCATCTATGTGCTTCCTGTGTGCGAACCCGCCAACACCAAAGGCACAGCTTCACGTCAATCGGATCCTATTGCAGTGACCCCAGGGCGGCGTACAGGAACAGGCTCCGCTGCAATCTCATCGCCCTCGACCCGCGCATCTACCCCGCGTTCAAAAATCCTCGGTTTCCGGGAGGTAAATTTGACATCAATGATATCAGCTACGGGACGTACTCCTACGGCTCCTAATGAATATGCGACATACACATCCCTCGAAGAAATCCGAAGCAAGGCCGACAGACCTGTTGTCGTGTTTCCCGAGTGTACCACAAGCAATGGTCGAGGGCTGCTCCGATTTTCAGACGTCTTTGCTGGCGTTCCAGTCCCAGTCCAGCGGTTTCAAGTCTTCGTCATGTGCGTTCGGTAAGTCGCACCGTTCCTGCTATCCTGCTATCCCCTCAGAGACCTTCCTAATTGTTGAACGTAGATACGACCCACCTACCAACCTTTCTCCAACTCTGTCACACTCTATTGCCTCGTCTACTTTGAACCCACTTGCTCACGTGTTCAAGCTAACAACGGGCCTCGTACCGCTCACGATGTCCATCCGTTTACTCGCACCTTCGGAATCCCCGAGCTCGGCAATGTTCATGGCCAGTGATTTTGCCTCTGGATTGAGGAGCGACGACATCCTCTCGGAGTGCTGCGCTGCACTCATCGCGCAGCTCGGTAAGATGAAGCGAGTGGGCATGGGCTGGGAGGACAAAGCGGCCTTCATGGAGTTCTATAAAGGGAAGAAAAAGTAAGGAATCACTACAGGTTGCAGTCAAGTCCTCATTGGTGCAATGGTAAACGGATGCTTGACTGAGTAATTTAATTGTCTGATGAAACCGTATAATATACTGCGACTGTGCTACGATCCGATGATTATAGTGAAAATCTAATCCACTGGTAATGATACATGACGAGCTATGCGGAATTATCAGAAAGGGACGATGGGCAGAGAAGAGCGAGAGAAAGCGTGTTCCGGGGCTAGTAAATACAGTAGGATGGGGAGAGCGAAGATTGGCATGCAATGGAAGGGAACAAATTTGCGTGGAAAAGGAAAGAATCTATTTTGCTTGAGGGTTGCAATCAGGACAGTAATTCATCGCGCCTGCGCCTAATAGAATGGGTCGCCGGGAAGTGCACCATTATATTGCATCCACTGCGCCTCCATCCTGTCCATATGTGTACGCCGTTCATCACATACATCGATATAGGCGTCCGGTAGAGAATAGTGTGCGTCGAGCCTTGCACCTCCAGCTCTCGCGACAAGGTCCTGTCCTGGGTGCTCACGCTCAAGTACACGTGGTGGAGATCGATAGTATGATTCACGAGCCTGAGGATAGTCGCACCGGTCGCTATTACGGTACTGTTGTTCGTCGTCGTAGCGGCTGGTGGAAGGGAGAAGCATAGCTGAGCGACGCGGGCTGCGAGGAGCATAATCAAAGCCATGACGGCGGGGCGGTATAGGGGAGCGGGATCGAGATCGAGAACGTCCACGGAAGGAGTATATCGAGCCTGAGGTCGACGAATACCGTCGTTTAAGCCTTGATGTGGGAGATCGAGAACGCGGGCCGTGCTCCGGCCTAAGTATTTGACGACCACGGGGAGAAAGGGAAACTCGACGTCCTAGTAGCTCTTTGCCCTCTCCTTCCAAAACCAGCCTATCAGCGTCCTCTTGGGTGTGAAATTCGACATAGCTACAGACTGGTTGTCACTAGGAAAGTAAATAGAAGCGGAATGATCACTCACCCGCGAGTCCGATCCTTCTGGTCTATATTACAAAACACTACTTCGCCACCAGCAAGTCGTCCGAAGTCCTTCAATTCCTGTGAAAGAGGGCTTCTCAGTCATGTGCATTAAGTGTTCTGCCTCAGCACGACAGACCTGCCAGCAGGTCCGAGGGTCGAGGTTATAGATCACTACTGGGTACCTCACGCGGGAATTTTCTGACCTCCCCGAATTACTGGGTGGTAGATATATGGTGAGGGCTATTAGTTGGGACAAAATGCAGATGATCTCACTGGTCTGCCTCGGGGCTAGGGGTTGAGGCTGGGATGGTTTGGCGGCGAGGTTTCTTAGCGAGTTGTACTTTGATATCTGGTGATGCAATGTCTATCGCCAAGACAAGTGAGAAATAGCTCGACGAGCATACCGTAACCCATGAGTGGCTTATTTGCAAAATTTGCTACAACGTCCTAAATGATGTGAGATGCTTTTATTGGTATCTCGTGGGAGAGAGGCGATCACCTTCGCATCCTAGAAGGCGGAATACATCAGTAAGAGCGCATATATGCAATGCCAAGAGCCGCTTACCACTTCAGAGTCGTACTCAACGAAGGCGTAACCTGCAGGTGTATAGCAGGGACATGCTCGAATGAGTAAAGGAGTGATGGAACCTAGAAACGCGTCCACAACGGCACCTTTCTGCATACTGAGCGCATTGACGCGTCCGTAAATCTCGAGGTGCTGGACAGGATGCAGGTCAAGGTACAGTAAGCACGAAAGCGACTCAAACTCACACCGCGCAGCTCTCTTTCAGATATGCCCGCAGGAACACCTAAATACTTGTTAATATATGGCGTACTCGTTGGAAGAACCCGCTTACCACCCAAATACACGCTAGTCATCTTCTGGGAGCCTGAGGGCTCTGTGGAACGCCGTGGCGAAGCGACTTGCTGGGCTGACTGCCAATAATATAAGGTAGTATGCACGACAGGTGAGAGGTTGTCGTGTAACAGATGGACTGCGAGAGAGGGAATGTGGAAGCGTGAGGGTAGGTGGCGAGAATATATAGGTACGGTGTCTGGTAGTATTTAAATGGGCGCTGAAACGTTCAGATTCCGCATTAGGAAACGGATGTGCGCGAAACGGTTTGGGCGATCAATATGACTCGACTCTCTATAACTTTCTTGGATTCGTGAGAGTGCAACAAATCTACATGCAGCGTGTTTTCTGCCCGGGACATGAGGTAGGCACGGTCATTATCTTGGTGGACAAACGCCGCTTAGACGATCGAAGACCCTACACGATGTAACGGTATTTTGTCAAATTCTCGTCATAACCTGACACAGCGTGCAACAGACTTACTTGACTATCTCTATTGTGGCTCCTAAGTGGGAGTGACAGCTACGGATTCGTTCTCAGATCTGTCAGTGACGGCCTGGAAGGCCTGTCTCAGGTCGTCCTTGAGGTCTTCCACGTCCTCCACTCCGACACTAAATCGTACGAGGCACGGAGGAGCGTTCGAATCAGACGCAATACGCTGTTCAATCAAGGACTCCACGCCACCAAGACTTGTTGCGGGCTGATAGGACAAGTAAGAACATTGCTGCGGATGTTCAGAAGAGATACACACGATGAAGTACCGAGTCCGGTGAGGCAGTAACGTGGCGTGCTCCTTCTGCTTCATCTAGACCACAACTAAGTGGGAGGATACGGGGGGAGGGGAGCTGGATACTCACAAGAATAGCGAATGTAGCATTCCATCCGCCTTCGAGTTGTTCTTGAGGATCCCACCCATTTGCATCTTTACCTTGTAAGCTTGAGTGCCAAACGTGATCAACCACGTCCGCAGGGATGCCATCGTGTGCCTTTCCCTGTCAGTGCGGTGGTTATTCAGTCGCCGTATTGCGACGTAATACTGCTTACCCCAGCGGCCTGATTGAGCCATTGCACCAATTCAGTCGCGTTCTCCGATTGTCTGGGCACACGAAGATGAAGCGTACGCAATGAGCGCAATAGAAGCCACGCCTCTAACGAGCCCATTGTGCTTCCAAGATAGGTACGTTGAGTCCAGAGCTAAAGAAGGAGGTTCAATATGGCGGTCACGAAGTTCGCTATTTCGACATGAAGCCATCACTCACTGCTTTCCATTCATCTTCGGTCCTAACAACCAGCACACCGCAGAGAAGGTCCGAATGGCCACCAAAGTACTTGGTACCTGGGACTGTGTCAAAGACTGTTGGAAAGGTACGAGCGAGAATACCGTCGTACCGCTGTGGAGAACGATGTCTGTACCCCACTTGAACGGATATTGCAACGGAGGGGGAGCAAATGTGGAATCAACGATGAGTTTACCTCCAACTGCATGAATCTAACGAGAAAGGGGGTTTTGATGAAAAAAATAGCAATCAATGGTGAGCTCAATATACCTTGTCTGCGTAATGCTGCATGTTTCTGGAGCGTGCATTAGCGGCGAACGATGAATTTGAACAAAACCAGTTCACCTAGCTTCACCGGTGGGGTTCAAAGGCGTCTCCAGCCAGCACACGTCTCCCTTTTTGTATTCGTCGTCAATGTCGATGACCTCGATGCCGTTCTCTCGACTGAGTTTGTATATATTCAAACTCATATGGACGCCATGATATCCTCCGGTGATAGCAATACGCGTCGGTTTAGTGTAAACCATAGCCTATAGTTTATGTAGAATTAGAAGACATAATCTTGTAAACCAAACTGTACATGCCGCATATGACGCTGCGAGACCAGAGGCATATGTAAGCGCATGACCTTTCTGGAAGCAATCATTGTAAGTCCGTCCGAGATGCGATTGGCATGTTGCACTGACGTTGATTTTACTGAGAACATGCTCTGCTCTCGTGTTCGAAGGCTGCGTATAGCGTGAGTAAACATGTCTGGTAGGATTTTGCGGATTGATGTCGTCTAACCCGAACCCTTCTTGCCAGGGTGTTTGGTTTCTGAATGCTGTAGAGTTTAATGAGCAAACAACAATGTTAGAAGATGAGTGTCTACACACTAGTTGTCACCGATATCGATGGCGCAACCTCCAGTCCGTTGGGGAGGTGGTCGTCAGCATGAATCAAGTCAGTCCCGCTCAGAGCTGGTTTGGTTTGAGCCATGGTATGCGGTGGGGGTGGAAGTTGCTTGCAATGCATTGTGTTCAATGACCGGTACCTTTGAGTGAACGCAAGACTCGGGCAGTGTGTCGTGACTCATTCTCATCCTGAGCGAAAACAAGTTTCAAAAATCGTCAATTGCAAGTCAGCGATCTCGGGTTCGGCAGGCTCGGGCCGTAGCGCTCAGTCAGCGTCTATTATCGAAATCATGAACCCGTTTTGGGTGACGGTGTTGAAGTTGAACTCCAACGTCCAAACTCGACTCTCTTCATACCTTCGCCTCTCAGGCCGACCTGTCTTTACTCTCCGACCTTACCTTATATCTACATTAATCGTATAATGTCTCCCTTCAAGCTCTCCTCGGCTACCCTCCTAGTCCTAGTGTCTCTTCTGGTTCTCGCTCCATCTTTGGCAACAGCTGCAGACTTGCGCTCCCAACACCAAATGCTAGAGGCACGTTACGCCCATGCGCATTCTCTAGGCGACCACTATCAATTCGACCCCAGGGACGGTTGGCAAACTGTCAACGTGTCTAACCTTGCCTATAAGTACCGTCGAGATAACCCGTTCGAGCTAGAGGGAGCACAAGCAGCCAAGGAACCAGAGGAACTAGCTAAAAGAGCCCCGACAAAATCAAAGGCCCATGCGAAGCCCAAAATCCACTCTACCTCAAAGTCCAAGTCCAAGACGAAGACCAAGTCGACGAACAACGCCAAAGCCTCGTCGAAACCGAATACCAAGGGCGTGACCAACAGTGTCTCAAGTCTCAGCAAGATCATTGACAGCATTAAAGGAGTTGGAAGTTCTGAACCAGTCACAATTACTTGGTATTAGGATTTAGATTCCAGTAAAAGCATGCATTGACTCTCCTTAGGTACACTGGCCACGATTTACTGAATCCGAGCTGTTGGTCAGATTCAGTCTGGGCTCCCACAGTATGTAACTGGAACATTTTCGCTTTTGGACGTTTCTGAGGCTCTGAACAGGATAATTCCTTCGCTGCAGCCCTGACGCTAGAAGGCTGGACGACGAAACCGAAGTGTTTCAAATTCCTTGAACGTCCGTGGGCTCCTTCATCCTTCGAAAGTTTACTCACATACTCGTTTGCAGTTTGTAGCACTTCTTCGAAGTGCGTCTTCGTGCGCGTGGTCGATTCGTGCGCCGGATGTGCCAAAGGCTCGAAACATGTCGATCTTACCCAGGCAGCCTTCAAGGAACTCGCAGATTTGGACCAGGGGCTCTTGACAGTGAAAATGCGCCAAGCAACTGATCCAGCAGATGGATGGTTCGTAACGCATTCATCTATACTCGAAGACTCGACATATGCTCATCCTCGACTTCAGGCTAGAAAATCTTTGGGGTCCGAAAGTTTGAAGGCGATGACTACCGGAACTACACCATGGCATAGCGATACGCCATACCTCGCAGGACGATTGAAATATGGGACCTAACCTCGTCCAGTCGCTCAGGTAGCAACTCCCGCCGTTTCGCCCACGACCTTGTATAGACTCACGGCCCTCTGTATCATTCGGACGATTAACAGACATTCGCCATGTACTCTCTAGATATTGTGTCATACTATACTACATATGTAGCCAATGCAATAAATGTCGCTAACTACAATGCGGCTACATCATGCCTTGATGTTGACCCTTTTCCTTTTCTTACCGTCTGCGATGTGTTCGCGTACCTTCTCCTCATCCATCTTCTCCTCATAGAACTCTGCCGTGAGTTGCGCATCACTCTGTCTCTTGATATACTTCAGAGCGGCTAGGTTGTAGCTGAGAGTGTCTTTCTGCTTGCGCAAACCCTCGCGCAGGTGCTTCCGAAGCGGAATGAGCGCTGTTCTCATCACCCGATTTGCGACGATTTGGTGGTGATGAGTCTTGAGCAAGAAAAAGATGATGCGAGATGTCAGGATGAGGTTCCATTCCTATTTTATTCTTCGGTGCCTGATTCCATGAGAGTAAATCGCGCAACTCACTCTCTGTGCCCAATAATTCAGGTAGTGCATCAAACTGACAACCTTGCCGAAGGGAAGTACCAACAACGCATCGTAAAGAGCTGTACCTGATATCCTCTGTACCACTTGCAAGACATACTCTTCCGGACTTAGGTCGTATGCCGCGAGGACCTGATTCCTCGGCGGAGGCGCTATTTGCTTGGACAGTCCACCGTTGGTCTTCTCCTCTTCATACTCGCGAAGCGTGGCTAGCTCGTTGTCAGCTAACTCCAGTGCCTCTATGATCTTTTCACCCGCCATCAAAGTCTCCGTGGTCTGCTTGCTGACAGCGGTAACCTCTGCTGGTGTGTTGTTGGGCACTCCATCCGCGTCGGGTGCGCCACTACCGATTGGGGCGTCTTCACGATTGAGAGTGTCAGCGATACCTGTCTCATAGAGCATCTCCATCTCGCGTTCGCGCTCTTCTTCAAGGAACAGCTACGAATAGGTAACAGTATTTAGTCATCTTGTGAATGATAATCATCAAAATGAACGTACTGGTTCATCGAGCTTCTCCCATACTCTGATCGATTTGTCGTGGCTACCAGTTACGACAAACTTGCCATGGTGGCTCACAGCGAGAGCCCACACCTCGCCGTGGTGCCCGTCCAGCTTTTGTATCAACTCGAACTTGTCCCCATCCCAATACTTCAACATCTTGTCCTTGCCGACTGTCCAAAAGTAATGCGTCTGCTTTGCTCCAGAGGCGATCCCGTCGCGGGCGTCGCTCTGCTCGAAGGCAACTTGCATGACACTCTCGTCGTGTGCGAAGATCGACTTGTGGCAGTCTCCAAAGTCGAGACCCCAGATTTTGACGTTTTTGTCGAATGAGCAGGTAACGATGAGCTTTGAGTCGGGCGATATATCCATAGAGAGGACGGGGAGCTGCAAGTCACAAGGTGAATGAGCGAAGTTTTCATATGACTGAGAGGAAGATTCTGACTTTGTGGCCGTAGAGAGACAAAAAGAACTTGAGAGTGTCTTGATAGAATACCTTAACGGTGGAGTCTAGAAGAGCAACGGCAAGCAGTTTGCCATTGGGGCTGTACCTCACAGACAACACATCTTCCGTCATCTTGAGCGTACGTACATGAACTAAGGAGAGCAGCCTTGCGCTGTGAGGCTGTACAATGGATGGCCTTTGTCAGCACTTCGATGCCGCAGGAACGGGTGAATCGAGACTGACGTTCTCACTGTCCGCAGGCTTCTGCTCAAATTCCCAGAACTTGACATCCTTGTCTGCGCTTCCACTCACGAGAGCCTCGCCGTCTGCTCGTACATGCATCGACCACACAGCCGCTGCATGTGCTTTGACTGTGTCTATCAATGACGAGGAGGCTATGTCGTATACGAGTATTTCCCCAGCTTTCGTCCCCACAGCGACCTGTCTGTCTCCAGGAAGGAAGGTGCTGCAGATCGCGTACCCGCATTCCATGGTTCGGATACAGGCTAGCGTTTTCATGTTCCATATTTTCAATGAACCTGGGGAGATCATCGTTAAAACTTGACGAATAGCACGTCAAACAATCGTACCATTTGCTGCAGAGGCTAGCAAGACATCGTCTGAACTCAAACAGAGAGTCCTCACATCCGCACGATGGCCCGGTAAATCTAGTGACAACAACCTAGTCGCCTCAGGCGCATCCTCTTTTGACTTTGTCGGCTGTGGTATGCTGTACACCTCCAACGCATTGTTCGCTAACGCCAGGAAGATTGATGCATTTCCTTTTGCTGCTGCCGCCGAGCTCTCCGCATCTGCAAAGTCAAACGATCTGACTTTTCCGCTAGCACGCACAACGAGATACGGCGTAAAGAGATCAAGTAAAGTGATGTCTGCGTTAGCGCTATCGTCTTCGGCAACTTCTTGTTCAGCTGCCTTGCCTTTCGCTTTCGCCTGTTCTTTCTTCTCCTTGGCGCGCTTCATCCGCCGAGCTTGTTTCTTCCGAGCCTCATCCTCTGTGCGAATTCGAAATATCTCGACGGAACGGTCGTGCGATTGTACGGCAAGGTAAGGACGGGTCGGGTGGAAGGTAATTTGGGAGACGCGATGTTTGGAGGATAAAGGTAGAGTCATTATTGGATAGATCATTCTCGCAACCTACAGAAAGAACGTCAGGCATCGAAATTTGCGAGCGACTTCTCCAGCTTACCTCGCCATTTTCGTTCTCATGCAACCCTGCAGCCATTGCTTCGTGATCTATCCGCCATGTTTTCATCTCGCCTTCCCCAGAACCAGTGAAGATTAGCTTCTGCTCAGCATCCACAGCCATTGACCAGACCTCAGAGCGGTGTGCAACAACGGTTTGCAAGCAGTGTTGGGTGGAAATGTCCCATAGCTTAAGTAAGGTGTCTTTTGCAGAGGTAAGAAGGAAGCCGGGATTCCTACTGGTGGAGGTAGAAGGAACAGAGGATACAGCGCTAACAAATTGAATGGCTGTTATCTGGTCTCTGTGGCCTCTCAAGCTACAGGAAATTAGCCAGGTATAACTACCAGTAGCCATTGATTTCTCACCGAAACATCCCAGCCTCCGCGACAACATCCCACAGGATCAGGTCTGTGTCTTGTGACCCAGATGCCAGTCGAGTCCCAGCTTCGTCAAATGCAAGTGCTGTGATGGCCTTCTTGTGGCCATTAAAAGTGGCGAGGACAGAACTCGCCGATGCACTCCATAGTCGTACTGAGCCGTCGGCGTACCCAACCGCGAAGGTATCCTTCTGCGGTGAACGAGCGATATAAGTGACCTCTGCCCTATGACCGGACTCATGCCACATTGACAGCTAAACATTGTCAGCCCGAGCCAGGAATTTGATAGGGAAGCGCACAAACCATTTGCCCTTTCTTCACATCCCAAACCAAAACATCTTCCAGCGCAGGCACGTATGCGAATTTGCCATCGTAGTAGGAGTTTGACGATGCGCTTGCTACGAGACCAAATGCCTACAACAAATGAGGAACATGTAGCTGCATATATTGTAAGCAACGTACCTCCGTTGGACCGTGTTTGAGGTAGGTCTGCACCATTGCAGAGGGGTAAGGTGAAGTGGGTAGAGCAGCCAATCAGAAACGCTCTCTCTGAATTTTCTGGTGATCAATATGTTCCCACGGCCCATCCTGTAGCCTGAGCGTGAGTACTTACGCCACCATGACCATTAGCGTGCAGTGAGTGTTGCGCATGTTCGCACACCGTCGTGTTAGCAGACAATGATGCTACCACAAGTTGGCCCCGAAGCAGCGTCGAGGCTCATCAGCTTTATCAATGCCTCACCGACTCCCTTCCATGCTGTTCGCACTGCAGCGTTGCGCCTCGAGAAAGCCGGATTTCGCAAGGTGCTTCAGTCGGTGTTTTGAGAATATGAGCACGAGCGTTGAGCTTTGTGGCCGCTGATTTTGCAGATCAAGGAGACCGATCAGTGGGAGGACGACCTGAGGCCAGGAGGAAAGTACTATTTCACCAGGTGAGTGGTGTACCTCCACGGTCGCTGTGCTTTCAATGCTGATCTGTGTGGCATGAACCTGCAGGAACCAAGCGGCAATCCTTGCATTCGCCTTGCCACAGAATTGGAAGGCCGGCGCGGGTTTATCAATCATCGCTACACATATCGACAGTCCGAATTTGAGGGTACGGCACCTGGACATCGCATGCACCGAGAAGCGGCTGGCTAAGTAGCTCATTTTAACAATATTACTTTCAGGTGCGACCGGTCTCGAAAAAGACAAAGTACGGATACCTTCAAGTTGGCGTCGAAACTTACGGCGGAGGAATCTGGCACTCGTGGTTCGATCGCGACTTGTCATTAGCTGGGCGTGTGGTACTGGAGAACAAGGATGGTGGATACATCTCAAAACTGGTCAAGATCGACAGGCCACTCCTCCGCATTCCTACGCTTGCCATTCATTGTGAGTTTCATGTCGTACGGTACAACATGGTGTTCTCACACGACCATTGTCACCAGTGGATCGCTCCGTCAATGACAACTTCCAGTTCAACAAGGAGACAGAATTTGTGCCCATCGCTGGTCTTGTAGAGACAGAACTGAACAAAACTAACGATTCCGCGGAGAAGAAGGCTACCAGTGTGACAAGCATCCAGGAAAACCATCATCCCGCACTGCTTGCTCTCCTCGCAGAGGAGCTTTCCGTAGCCGCGGAAGAGATCCATGATTTTGAACTGTATGCGTCTATTATCGACAAATTGACCTATTTACCGAGGTTTTTCAACAGTCAACTGTACGACGTTCAGCCAGCCAGTTTTGCGGGATTGAAGAATGAGTTCGTCTTCAGTCCACGCCTGGACAATCAATTCTCCTCGTCAGTCCTCAACGTTACTGTTCGCGTGCAATTTCTTAACTTCACGCTCTTAGGTTTGCGGCGGTGGAAGCTCTCGCAGAGGTATCTTCGTCCGAAATCTTCCCCACACTGGAGGGTAACGTCAACGTCATCGCGCTTTTCAACCACGAAGAGATCGGTTCCGTTTCTAGCTCTGGAGCTGCGTCGTCTCTCATCCCGACGCTTCTTGGACGCCTTTCACCCACGCCAGCGGCCCTCGCTCAATCCATTGCGCGCTCGTTCTTGATCAGCAGCGACGTAGGACACGCCATTCACCCGAACTACCCGTCTAGGCACGAGGAAAACCACGCTCCCAGGATGAATGGCGGCGTGGTGATTAAGACCAACACAAGCCAGAAGTACGCAAGCGATGCAGTTGGTAGTTTCATCGTGAAGAAGTTGATCGAGAAGAGAGGAGGTAAAGTGCAAGAATTTGAAGCTCGCAATGATATGTACGTTCACAACTCCGTCCACCCGTGGGCATGCATGCTGATATGGTTTGTAGGCCATGTGGTTCGACAGTTGGTCCTATGCTCTCGAAGCTGGGAATTCGTACTGTCGACGTTGGCTGCGCTATTCTTTCCATGCATTCCATCCGTGAGCAAGCTGGCTCCGAGGACGCACAACACGCCATCAACTTGTTCTCGTCCTTTTTCGAGGGTTTTGCAGAGTTGGATAAGAGTCTGAATTTAGACTGAGCATTCTAGTGAGCTCACGATGATGTAGCTACTGATGTACAACATGTCAATGTAAAGCAAAGAACCCGAGAAAAACGCAAGCATGAGGAAAACGCTATCGCCGTGATTTCTTCCTTCTCGGTCGTTCGTCTACCTGATCTAGAGTAGTAGCAGGGGAGGGTCGTGAAGCCCGGCCGGTCAGGAGGCTGCGCTTTTTAGCTGTTCTCGAGTAATGCGCTAGCACCCATTCTCGTTCGGCTTCCTTCTGCTCAATTGTGCCTTGTCGTATCTCGTAGGCTATATCATCAACCTGATTGAGTGGGCTGCCTGAAGAAATTGTTTTCATTGACGTACGTTTCATTTCGAATCGAGGCCCAACTTCCGCAAGCTGCACTTCTTTCGGCGGTATTTTCACGAAAACATGATGTCTACCGAAACGCGCAAGTATTCGTGAGAAAGTATGTTGACTGGATACTTTCCGCACTTACCTGAATGATATAAAATCATTCTCGTTCGAGAACGTCATTACTCTCTTGCTGTCCTCCTTTGGCACAGGGAATAGGTACTTCAGCACGTCCCGCATACGCTCTCCCAGGCGGGAGCTGAAGTTTTCAAAGATGAGATGCGGATACTGTTCAGACACGGTCGAGTGTTTGTACGAGTCGATGTCATGGCGCAAATTGACGTTGTGTAGTGTGAAGAAGACGGTAGGACCGTGGGGGAAGTGTGAGACAATCATGGCATCTGGGATATACTTGGTGAATTGTACCTTGACCATATTGCTGGACTTCAGGAGCCGTACCTGGTACACCTCGGTGCTCATGCAATATCACGAGGTCTGATACGTCATTTGCCCGACATGCATCTGCTAGTTCCTTCACGACATAGTTTCCTCGGTTTATTCGATGTGAATTGGGGAAAACGAGACGCATTTCCTACAACACAATGTCAAGTATTCCAGCCTCTCGTGCCCGTATCAACAAGAATTGGCACACCTTTGCGAACTGCAAAAGCTTCGAACTCGGGTCTCTGGAGGTTGTCACAACAATCTTGGGGTCAAGAATCCCAGCTCTTGAGTACTCGTTGTCAATATGCGTCGTGGGGTCTATTCGAAAGGGCATGAGCACAACATGCACCAAGAAAAGTCTCATGTTCACGCACCAGCCTGCGCCTCGTCAAACGCTAAATCCCTTCCTAGATCTTTTGAATCCTTCCTTAGCTCAGTGGGCAGCGCCTTCCCCTGTGCTAGCGCATCTTTTACTTGCTGCTTTCTTTCGTATGTCTGTCGCTCTTGTGCTTCGAGCGACTTTGCGTAGATATACTGTCGACGCTCTCGGGTTTGTCGTCGTATCTGGTGCGGATGTTACGTTTACGTGGAAAACATGCGAACAAAGTGGCATACCATGTTGAGAGGGTATTAGCAAGAGTAGTACCAACGGTTCTCAACCAACGATGCAAGGCGTAAATGGGCGCTAAATGTAAGTGAATTGACTTTTTGCTGGATCTGAATATAGTTTCTGACTACCGATGACTAATGGAGTTCTGCCAGGGGCAAGCTGCGTTCGCCTGAGCGTACCGAACGTCCGTTGGTACCACTACGCACCTATTTACTCAGTAGTGCGTTGGTACCGTGGATAGGCTGGTCTTACTTGAACCCCTAGATCAAATCAAGGATGCATTGACTAGATACAAATTCCACATAACCGAGTCTACTGCTTCAAGTACAGCACAGACAACCGAACGAACGCCCACACAAGCCCAACAGCACAGTACACACTCGTGAGCATGAGAGGCAAAAACTCCATTACAGAGTCCGTGCCGACTTCACTCTGGCTGACGCAGTGCTCCCCATTTGAACATGTCGTCGCGTTGGCGGACGTTGACCGTGCGGGAGAGTGCCGTGAGACGAGAGGAAATAGAATGACAAAGGTCTGTAACAGGGCGAAGCCAAATAGGTACCATCGCTCGACCATGTCCAAGAGGACGAAAGGAAGCGATTTAGGGAACCTAACAAGGTCAGTGCCACCCGGAAATGAGATAGGAAGTGAGCTTACTCGTATACACGCTTGTTGAGCGGCAGCATAACGAAGAACATCCAAAGGAGGGAGTAGGCAATCTTGATGAATGATTCTGGGAGTAAGAGAACGCATCAATCTGGCTGCTCAATGACATCAAGCACACAGAACATACCTGCAGGAGTGAACAGTAGAGGAAACAGTGAGAAAATACCCGCCACAGACGCCAATGTAAAGGTGCGGAAGTAAGCGTTGTTCTCCGCTGCTAGAAGACTATGAGGAGGAGCAATGAGAAATAGGGAAAACAAGCAAGAGTCGAGACATACCTAAGCGGCACGAGAACCAACAGAATAGCCTTCTCATGTACATGCCACCCAAACATATACGAGGTATACCCACATAAAGTCAAAGCTGTGACGAACGATTTGTATGTTGGGCTTTTCCACAGCTTGACTAGATACACCTACGAAATGATGAGGATCATTCATGTCACTTTATGCGAACTGCCACTCACGCTTTGGAAAGCTAGAGTGATCACGAATGTGTGTATCGGGTTCACGTTAGGGATGACGGCGAATATTGTATCCCCAACCAGGCCCCGCGAGGTAGATGCCACACCAGAAGTGTTTATCTGTAAGCTCTCAATTTTAAAGCGCTTTGCCACTTGATTGATTGTTAGAGCTGACACGACAGAATTACAAAACTGTTCACCTTGTAGAAGCACTCGATCAGCTGCTGTGACAAGAGCCCAGACATTTGGTGCCCAGTACGCATGGTTGAGCCCACGGGTGAAAGGAAATAGCCTGCTCAGCAGCTGAGGGAGTTGGCCCATTAAGAGGAATGGTCCAAGCGAAACGACGAAAACGAGAATAATAGTATTCGCTAGGGTAAGAAACCTCGTCGGCAGAAGTTCTCCAGAAGGGGAGAGGCAGAAGGCGCGAAGGAGATAGACGAAATAAGCCGGCTGAGCGGGACTTAGTCAAATCTTGATAGGATGAAGCCTGTTGCCATTTGGCACTCACAGCGAGGTACATGTAGATGTGCTTGAAGTTGAGAAGCACAGCGAAGAGAAACCCGCTCCCTAGTTTATTGCCCTGCACTTGTATTCAACATCACAAGGCTCGACAATGTGTGATGTACATAACTTACGTTGCGCGCCATCAGCATGGACCACAGCATGATACCGAACATGAACCCATTGTACTGGAAGTGTATGTGGTCGACGATGAGAAACCCGGGGTGAAGAAAGAGGGACGCAGAGATTAATCTTTGCGTCGAGGGATTGACAGCGCCGCGAACAAGCCTTGGTCTATGTTCAGTCTCGAATTGCACTCTCGATGATTTGACTTGCACTTACCGCTGCAGAACCAACGCTAGCACGAGTTCTGTTATTATCACTGTGGTCCGTTGATATGCTATAACGGACCACGAGTCATAGTTCAAGTTGTTGAGATCCACAATTTTGGAGTCTATCAGGTAGGCGGGTATCGAGAGTATTTTCTCGAAGTAAGCGAAGAAGGGTGGGTAGTCCAATGCTGTTGCGGTCAGTTTCGATTAACGGAAAGGCATTGCAAAGAAAACCACTCACTCCATTCGGACGTCGTCTAGAATAGGGATGTGAGCACCTGCTGTTCGTTCAATGCTTTAAAGCGACTCACATCGAAGTACCAGCGTGATATTGGGAGCGTGTGTGTAATAGCTAGCCAGTTCCTATGGACCTCGAAATCTGTTGACCGACTGTGCATGCAGAGCAATAGTTTCTATTGATTTCAACATGATGAAGTATATAGATAGATGACATACTACGAAGGAAATAAAAGAAGCTTGAGACACGTCGACGCGAGGAGGATATCTCCCTCAAACGGTGTTATGTCCGACCACCAGTCTCGCACGGCTTTCCATGACAGCCACCCTTTTTGAATGCCCTTCTCGATTGTATCACTGAGGTTATCCACCCCTGCGTCTGGTGCTGGATCCATACGGGGCTTCGTGTCGCTGAACGTCGTCCGTCTCACCTGGACAGTGGGTGAGGTCAAGCCCACCGGAGGGAGATACTCAGACATATCCAATTCAAGACGGCAGAACGAATGGTGGTTCCAGCGCGGGATAGATGTATGAAGAGTACAGGAAGAGTGAACGTATCAGCAGGAGCTGGTCGTTGTTAGCGGTAAGCCACTGTGCTGCCACTGCTTACACCACGGCAATAACCGAGCCGAGCGTGACGCGGGATGCAGATGGCACGTGGCCGTGCAGGCGCGTCACGCGTCGCTGTAGCAGTGAAGCGGCAGCGTGAACACGCATCTTTGTCCTGACCACGATGAGTGAAAATGTTGCTGTCAGCAAGGTGACTACACAGTCAGTGGAACAAAGGCAAGTGCTTGCTAAGTTGCTAGATGTTCCATTATTCGGCTGACAATTCCCTAGCGGTGCCCTTGCAAAGCTGCTCGTTTTCAGCATTGCTCTGGGAGTCGCACCCCTTGGCTCGTATTATCTGTCCTTGAATTACGCATGGAACGGTACGTAAAGTCAAACTTGACATTCACCACAAGATTGAGAAGATAGATACTTAGGAAATGCGACATTTGCTGCTATCACGGCCGTTGCGTTGGCAAACGTGGTCCTAGTCACGTTCATCATCATGTCTGTAATTGAAGAGAAACACGGAGCAGGAGTGTCTGCCAAGGCCCAGCAAAAACCAGAAACGAAGAAAACGAAATGATGTATCCCAGATACATACCACAGCAGTCGCACCGCTTGCTGATTTGACCGTCCTATGATATCACCTAACTTTGGCACTAACACATTCAAAATAGGACGAGCTTCATGTCAGAAAATGCATAACCTATGTTGAGGCGTGATGTCTATGATTACATTTGAATGACGGTACGTGATAGCGAAAACAAAACAAAACCTGCAATGACAGAGAGACAAAGACGGAAATGCGGGATAGGATGTCGCGGCTAAGGAGACGAGAGACAGGTGTCGCGATGATTAAGAATAAATACCACAACCACATACGCTCCATGATCAAAAGTCCTCGTCGAGAGAGCTGTAGATATGTCAGACAGCGATCGATAAACAGGAATTTCAGGTACTCACAAGAGTTTCGAGGACTGTACCTCCGCCTTAGTATTCTGCCCCGACGCTGCGACACCAGCTTTAGAGTAATCGGAGACTCGCTTCTCGAAGAAGTTTGTCTTGCCCTGGAGCGAGATCATGTCCATGAAGTCGAAAGGATTGGCCGACTTGTAGTGCTTTTCACCACCGAGGGCAACGAGCAAACGATCGGCGACGAACTCGATATACTGGCACATCAACTTGGCGTTCATTCCAATCAGACCAACAGGTAGAGCATCTAGACGAACATCAGTCAATGCGATAAACATGGATGCGAACATGCGAACTCACCAGTCAAGAACTCCTGTTCAATCGCTACGGCTTCGACGATGATCTTTCGAACAACGTCAGGGTGAGGACGACGCTTCAGGTGAGAGAAGAGCAGACAGGCGAAGTCGGTGTGCATGCCCTCATCGCGACTGATGAGCTCATTAGAGAAAGTGAGGCCAGGCATCAAGCCACGCTTCTTCAGCCAGAAGATAGAAGCAAACGAGCCGGAGAAAAAGATCCCTTCGACAGCTGCGAACGCAACAAGGCGCTCAGCGAAAGACGAGTCCTTGTCAGAGATCCATCGCAAAGCCCAGTCGGCCTTCTTCTTAATGCAAGGAATGGTCTCGATGGCGTCGAAGAGGTGCTCGCGTTGCTTGGCATCCCTAATGTAAGTGTCGATGAGGAGGGAGTATGTCTCTGAGTGTATGTTCTCCATCATTATCTGGAAGCCATAGAAACAGCGCGCCTCAGCGGACTGAACCTCATTCGAAAATCGCTCGAGAAGGTTTTCGTTGACGATTCCGTCGGAAGCAGCGAAGAAGGCGAGGACATGAGAGATAAAGTAACGCTCATTGTTGTTCAACTTCTTATCCCAGTCGTGCATGTCTTTGGAGAGATCCATTTCCTCTGCTGTCCAGAAAGAGGCCTCGGCCTTCTTGTACATTTGCCATATCTACGACAATAGTCAGTAAAGAAGCTTGTGTTAATTACCCAAGCTCGACTCACTTCATGATATTGGATGGGGAAGAGAACGAAGCGCCTCTTCGACTCTATGAGAAGAGGCTCCATGTCTACGCGTGACACGTCACACAATGTTTAAGAGATGTCGAGGAAGACAAAACTCACGCTCTGGTAGGTCAACCTCACCAACCCAACGCTTCCTTAGCTGCTCAAGATCCTGATCTTTGGCCTCATCCTGAATGACGACGACCTTAGCACCCTCGAAGTCTGGGGCTGCGATCTTGTCGCCAGTCTTGACGCGCTTGGTAGGGCTATTGATACAGAGCTCATCGAGGGCAGCAGCAGCCTGTGAGAGTCGCGTCAGGAGACTCGTATATCGTGATGAAAGACGCGCATCACGTACCCTCTTACTAGGCGTGGTCTTGATGACCTTACCCGGTGTGACGCGGGTTGGTTGAGGTGAGACAGCGCGAGGGGGAGTGCAAAGACCAGACATGTTTAAAGATACAGGACAGAGGCTGGAGGAATGTACGGTACAACGTCTAGGTAGACGGAGGTGAGGAGGATGTGGTGGTGTGTGGTAGAGATGCTACGCCAAAGTTGGGCGTCTTTTTATATTCCTCAGACTTTACGCGTTGTTTGGCAGATTCAACATGTAAACGCGACGCGACGCGCTGCCCGTGACCGTTTCAGCGCTCAAACAAAGGAATCAATTGCGGCTCCGGAGGACTCCGACAGAGACAAGCTCGCACGTGATATGTGACGCAGCTGTGACATGGCGCGTCTCATTAGAGATTTCGCGCTGCAGTGGCGGGGCCCGAGCATTTTTTTGAGTTATTCCGAGCCAGCTTTAACTGCTACCACCACCTGCTCCTAACGTCGCCAGTCGGCATGACCTTGAACGACCCTTATGAAATCATCGCGTCTTCAAGAGAAATTTGTTGCTCTGAAGGCTGCCATGCACGAAATGAGATTGTAGTGGACCACATCGCGACAACAACGCCGAACCCTTACTCCACCGATAATGAAAACCGCTACAATCGCTTCGTAGGTGAGGTGGACTTGCCAGAGGGTGAGCCTGATTTCAGCCTCGGCGTGAAAAGCGGGATAGTAACGAGGACGATTTCTTTTCAAGAGCAAGAGCCGCTCCTAATGGAATCTAGACGACGCTTTGTGCTCTTTCCAATACAATATCATGAGGTTCGTTAACGCCTCCAGTGTCCGTTCCTCGTTCATCAACGCATTCTAGATCTGGAGCATGTATAAGAAAGCCGAAGCTTCATTCTGGACAGCTGAGGAGATAGACCTCGGCCACGACCTGGTAGACTGGAATGATAACCTCAATGAAGACGAACGTAACTTCATCTCTCACGTCCTAGCTTTCTTTGCCGCCGCAGATGGCATTGTTAACGAGAACCTTGTTGAACGGTTCTCCAACGAGGTCCAGGTCGCGGAAGCTCGGTGTTTCTATGGGTTTCAAGTCATGATTGAGAACGTACACTCGGAGACATACTCCCTACTCATCGACACCTACATCAAAGACCCTCAGAGAAGAGATCACTTGTTTTCAGCTATCGATACGATTCCGTGTATCAAGAGGAAAGCTGACTGGGCGCTCCGTTGGATTCAAGACAAGAGAACGTCGTTTGGAATTAGACTCGTAGCCTTCGCCGTTGTGGAGGGCATATTCTTCTCTGGATCTTTCGCATCAATATTCTGGTTGAAGAAACGTGGTCTCATGCCTGGTTTGACCTTCTCGAACGAGCTGATTAGTCGAGACGAAGGCATGCATACCGAATTTGCCTGTCTTCTTTTCCGCCATTTGAAGCGGCGACCACACCCTAGTGTTGTTCTTGAGCTTGTCATTGAAGCAGTTGACATAGAGAAGGAGTTCCTCACCGGTATGAACATTTCATGCATGTGCGAGTGTAGCACTCGCTCACCGGAAAAGACAACAGACGCATTATCGGTGGGCTTGATCGGCATGAATGCTGAGCTTATGCGTCAGTACATTGAGTTCGTAGCAGATCGTTTGCTCCTCTCCCTTGGGAACGCAAAACATTATCATGCAACAAACCCCTTCGACTTCATGGACATGATCTCACTGCAGGGCAAGACGAATTTCTTCGAGAAACGCGTGTCGGAATATCAGAGGGCAAATTTCAGCCGTTCCGCATCACAGCAGGAGATGCCTGTAGTGGGGAAAGAAGCACGAGCTTTGTGAGTTGTTTTCACACGCGTTCGGCAAATGACTAAGATGGTGGATTCAGCTCGTTAGACGAAGATTTCTGAAGAACTTATCTTACATATCCCACACCCCAACTCGCTTTCTTCAGGTGGACGTCGTTATATCTTAGTAATCAAATGCAATAGCATTCTCGTGACACATAGACTGAATAGTAGTACATTCAACCGCATCGCGTTCTGTGAAGGAAGCAGATAGCGACTATTTCTTGGATATGTGCACCACTAAAATGGAGAATAAGCACTGGGACATACAGGAAGGTCAGTGAGGCATACCGTCTTCATCCTCCAAAACGTGGTCTAGACCAACTTTCTGGCCTCTGGAATGCTTTGCACTAGAACCCCAGACGATTGCACTATGCATCGCGCGCGAGAAATTAATCCTCACGTTCGTCGCACGCCTACGAGATGATACTCACTACTTCATTTGTTTCGCAATTTCCTTGTGGATTGAATCACAGAAGTCTTCGATCGTGCACTTTCCGCGGCGGAGAACGACGGGGGAACTATAGTCTGGTGCTAAACCGCGTGGCTTGGTATACACTCGCACGAGCTGGAGAGTCTCCCACATCTTCTCGATCAGTTCGTCAACGTTCATCCACTCGCGAGACGACACCGGCACACTCATTGGGATCTTATACCTGCTTGTAATTCAGCGAACAGAGAAGCTGCGTGTGAACCAAGCGTGCGTACAACAGGTCTAACTCCTCAATCGAGATAGCGTCAATCTATCATGAAGGATGAGCTCAACTTGGGAAGAAACCTTGAAAGGGGCGGAAAAGAATGTACCTTGTTCAAGACCTGTGCTTACATGTCAACTGTGAGACTCTATGGGGCACATCTGAAGCTGTACTCACGTATATGGCCGGAATATAAACTCGGTTCCCTTCGATAACATCCACTAAATCGTCCGCTGTTACACCTGCTTGCCGTATGGCAACGTCGGCATTATTAATTCTGTATTCGCTGAACACGGCTTTGATCTCGTCATGGTCTATGTTCGTCAGTGGGACCGTGTTCGTGATAGAAAGTCCGCCCTTGTCCTTTTTTCGGACAGTGATATTTGGGGGCTTCTTGTTCAGTCTGATACCGAAACCTTCCAATTCTGTCTCGATGAGCTTTTTGTCTCCGAGGGGTTTTAGGACGTCGAGGACGATGAATATCAGATGGCATGTTCGTGCAACTGGATGGCGCTGAGTTACGTGAACTGCGGCTTATAGAAGCGCGAGGCTCACCAGCAATGACTGACAATCAATATAATCAGCACTAAAGCGACATAGCAGACTGTATAGGAGACTGACCTTGACGACCTCGCCCACGTCCATCATTAGCACCCTCAATGATTCCGGCTACGATGCATCATTTATTGGCGTGTTTCGGCATGCATGCAGAGCGTTGACACTCACGGAGATCTAGAATCTGTATAGGGGCACCATGCACCTTGAGCGTTCCAGGTACGGTGGTAAGAGTCGTGAAATCAATCTCGGAGGCCTCGGAGTGCGTCCCTGTCAGTTTTGACATGAGGGTAGACTGCAAACGTATGCGTGAGTGGTTACTGTGGTCAGGGCACTAGCACAGCGCGCACCTTGCCGACCGATGGAAATCCAACAAAGCCTACGGTCGCAATGCCCGTTCGTGCGACATCGAAGCCGAGGCCACCGCCTCCTCCTCCGCTGCTTGAAGGGCTGATGAGCTCTCGTCGGAGTTTGGCGAGTTTGGCCTTCAGCTGTCCCAAGTGGTAGCTGGTCGCCTTGTTCTTTTGCGCTGACGGTCATAATTGACTTGCTGAGATAGATGTAGAAGATATCGCATGAAGACATACTCCGGTTCTGCAAGACTATTATGAATATTCCTGGCTTTTCTCGTTTCTCTGTGCACTCACCATCTCATCTTCGACTTCCTGAATAGACCTATATTGTCAGCAATAGTGCAATATCATGTCGTGTGACAGTACCTTAATCTTTTGCACGGTCGTCATCTTGCTTTTACAGACTTGTGGTTTATGAGCGCAGTGAGGGAGAACTTCAAAAGGTGTCTTGGGCGCTTCTCCTACCGGCGCTTCATTGCAACAATGCAGCTCAAGCGGCTTGCCAAGTAACCATCACCATCATCTTCCCGCCTCTGTTCACTGTTCAGACTCCTTACCCCCTCCTTTCCTCCTTCACATTCTTTCATCAGCCACTCTTTCCTGGGCTTGACGGTGTTTGCAACCCCGTAAACTCCCTTGCCTGAAAACCACAAGTCTCTAGTCCCCCCGCTACGCAGTGTCTCAGTTAGCACCAACCGTCTGCTGGGAGAAGAGCAAAAATGTGCGGAGGAGGTACTTGGAAGCGTGAGGTCATTCCGGACCACAAGGTGAGTCCTCATTTTTGTTGACTGTTGTGATGTGGTCGACGTGTCTTACCTGCCGCCCGCCTTCAGTTCGACTTCATTGATACGCGTGAATTCACTGACAACAGTTTCGGGATGCGTATGAAGTAAGTGTTAATCAGACTATTCAGTGCGTCAAGGTCGTTTTGTAGCCTTCGAATAGTGCCCTGTTTCCTTGGCCAAGAAGACTACAGCTGGAAAATGTCTATTGAAACAAGTGCTAACCACGCCGGGCTAGGTACCTTTGGCTGTACATCATCATTCTCAAAGGCTTCCTCATCTACATTTCCGATATCTTCACGGCAGTAACCATGTTGTCAACCGACTCCTGGTCCAATGCTATCTTCGACA